>SNQJ01S0049756.1:45278-56975 GCA_010110895.2 Picea sitchensis | reverse complement strand
TTTTCCATATGGACTGGTGAAAGATAAAAATATATGAAGACATAAAATTAAAAGGAGATAAGAAATATAAAAATTTAAATGCATCTATGAACATGGGGTATAAGTAAATGACATTTGCAATGTGGAGCACCATTTATTTTGAAATATATAAAAAATTAAAAGTTTGTTACATATAAAAAATTAAATGCATTTGTCATACAGACTGGTGAAAGATAAGAATGTATGAAAACATACATTTAAAAGGAGATAAGAAAACATTTTTATTTGAAATATGTTAAAAAATAAAAGTTTGTCACATACTACTGGAAATTTTGAAATATACCAAAAAAAAAAAAATATGTTACATATAAATCGGAATTTCAATGTGTTTGTCATGTAGACTGGGATTGGGGCTCCCGCAGACCATTAGATAAGTATGTACAAGAAATGGGATTGTAGAAATAAGATAGAGTGCAATACCTGCAAAAAAAATAAATGGAAAGGTATAAGTGTTTGCCTACACATGTGTATTTAATAAAGTGGAATAACTGGGTTGATAAACAAAGAAGGATGCGATCAATAGACATACATTGAGGGTACATATGAGCCCTTTGGCTATTTTCTTGCGGCTGTCGTTCCATTCATGTCGTCGATGACTGCGGTTTCAATGACGTCATCGACAACTGATGGAATCCTGGCAACTACTTGTTGCCTTTCATTGGCGGCCTGCTTCAATTGCCTTTCGAGCCATTCTTCAATGTAGCTTTTCATTGGGGCAACATTGATATCATTCCGGATTTTTATGTTGAAAAGATCGTTTTCAAATTCCTGGAAGTCGATAGAAAGATTACAAAGAGCCTGATGAATTTTCTCATTCTATACTGAATATTTGACTAGCCAGTCCTGGACGTGAGTTTGATCAAATTGAAGGATGTTGTAAAAAATTTCCAGAGATAAGGCCTTAAACATAACAACCTGTTTATCGAACTCTTGCCTGGTTAAGGGAAAGGAGTTTGCGATTAAGTCGGGGTCTTCGAATTCATTGGTTTTCACGACTAAGTCTATACTTGATAGCCTTGTGAATATTTTATCTTTCTTCGATATGGCTTGTTCAAAATGACTGAACAATGAGATGCAGTTTCTTCGCTTTTTCTTTACAACATGCATTCAATTGACCGATCCGGTTTTTGGACGGAAGATCTTGTTCTCTTATTTTTGTTTCTATCATATTGTTGACAATGGTGCCACAAGGAATGACCATTTTTAAAAATATATTTTTTTCATGTTTTAACTCGGCTTGCAAATGTTCGAGCAAACTATGTGCCCTGGTTCCAAGGGAAGTGATGGTTTGTGATATTTTCCACACCTCGGTAACCAGTTCCATTATTTTTTTGATATTATTCTCCACATATCCTTTACAGGATACGAGCAGGGTGGAGGATGCTTTAACGTTGGCTCCAGGGGTGGAAGGCATGGCTATTGCTAAAGGATTGACAAGCAATGGCATAGGAATGAAAGCGTCTTCCAATTCCTTGACCTGGTCCTTCAGTATAGCATTCTCAATCTCGATGCCTCCAATGGAATCATGAAGTGCTTCTCTGCTCGCTGTGTGAAGTTGACAGATTTGGGATGGTCGGATGTTGGCAAGGTCAACCTCTGAACGAGATTTGCCTTTCTTATTTTTAACATTTTTTTCTCAATTATTAATCTTTTGGACTGGCTATCAAAAACAACGCTTTAGAACACGAAGGATTCATCTTCGTCAAAATTTTTGGTAACGGATATGTCCATTGGACGGCTATGGTGGATGGTGTCTCCGGGTTGATCAAGGAAGCAGATCATGCTATCCAGATCAGTGTCAAGTTCCATGTTCTCACTCCGAATTTTCGGCTCTTCTGCCTGGCCCACATTTTTTTTTCTCTTCTTCCCTACTGGAAGCTTGTGAGAGATATCAATTTTAGAGTGAGGGGGGTTGTTATCTCCTCCTCCGTTTGAAGAACTTTGAGTTTCTTTGTTGTTGCGGTGGACCGTTGGAGTGATGCTCTAGGATGTTGTACTTTTTAAAGTGTTATTTGTAGATTGAACACTCTTCTCACCGGGGCCTTTCCCCTGTTGCGTGTACAATTTAGTGCAGCTTTGCACTGTGTCTACGTCGTTGGCATCAGAGGCAAGACCATTGTCGTCACTATCTATGTTTTTGGGCAGGTGTTTATTTAAAAAACAATCATCGAGGCCAAGTGTTTGTAAATGTTGTCGAAAAATATTATAGGGGTCGAACCCTCTTATGATTTCAGCATATCTTAGGTTGGAGATGCTAGAATGCGTTGTGAATTCGTCAATTTTGTTGACATTTTTCAACACGAACTCCCCTACTTTCCAAGGCAAAGGACTGAACTGCTTTTTTTTCTTCTTTTGCAACAGATGAAACCAGTAGTTGTATTGTCGTGCTACTTCTGCAAAAAACATTATGTCCGTAATGTGACATGGAAGGACAGCAGGTTGTTCCATGGAGCCAAAAATTCTTATGACAGTGTAATTATCCAAATGTTCGAGTGTCCCCCTCTTGTCCAAAAAACTGGTTGCCTGTTCAGATATGCGGGGAACATCTTCTCCTAACAACAAAACTTTGAAAACAGACACGAAGCCATTAAAAACCTCATAAAAACAGTGGGAAGCCTTGTGCTTCCACAAGGCCTGGTACCAGAACGTTACTGGGTGAAATTCGCAGTTGACATTCTTGGACAGAGACAGTTGTGGAAACCGACAGGAATGATCTATTGCAAAAACTAAATAGGACGACATATAAACTTTATTTTCCCTTTTGAAGCTTGACAATTGGGAACAGATTTCATGGGAAATTAACCTGCCCCAATCAAAAATGGCTTGTTCATTGACTTTGAAATACAAAATATAAAGAGCCATCCGGAAAACAGTTGTTGTGGACTCTTGTCCCATTATTCTTGTAAACAGCGAGGCAATTTCGCGAAATGGATTTCTAAATGAACTAACCTGGAAGCTTGTAATATCTTCAGGAACTAGAAGTGGGTTTTCCAAAAAATGGGGCAAGAGGTCAAACCCGTTATTATGCTTTGCTAAGAATTGTTTTCAATCTTCTCCTCTGAACGTCAATGTTGGCTCCGGAAATCTTAACATCTAGCGGAAGACCTAAGATGACAAAGAAACAAAAGAGCAATCTCGCAGTGCAACAATTCTTTTTTCTGAGATAAATTTATCGGCGCACCAAGAGACCAGGTCCTTACAATCAAAAACCTCAGGGACACAGCCTGCATGAGAAATCCCGGAGGTTCAAATTACTTGGTTCTCTGCGGCAGAGGTTGAGTAATAAGAATATTCCCTGGACCACTGGAAGTTCTGGTCCTCGCGCCTGAATATAATCATTGTATCTCCACATAACTGTTGTCGAGATGATGCCATAGGTTTACGAGAACGTTGGTTTGCTCCAGATGATGGTTTAAATGAAAAATTAGACCCGATAATGTAACTCTCCACTAAATATTAGTTAAATTCTTATGAATGGGAAATCTCCTCGAGCCTTTCACCGATTAATGACAATCTGTATGGGTGGTGCATGATAAACTATTAGCAGTAAAGATTATTTATTTCATATTTGGAAATGCGAAGGTGGCGGGTACGGCGAAGAGAAATTAAGGATTGGAGGTTTTGTGAACGTGCGAAGGCCACGACGTGTGAACGACATTTCATGATTTTTAAATCAACACTCGGAAGGGATAATATAACCCCCCCGCAAATCTTGGTTTAATGTGCATCAATAGGAAATATCCTCGATATATATATATATAAACTTTTTTTTTATTTTATTATAGACAAGTGTGAAGGTGACGAAGACGGTGGAGAGCAAGGAAAGAATGGCAATCTCTGAACAGCGGTCGGACGGGATTTAAAAAAGGGTTACAGGGATACTCAGTACAGGCGAGTGTTGCACGGTCAAATTTTATGTATCGGAATTTTTTAGTGCAAAATGTGTAAAATGGAAGAGATGATGATGGGGCAGTTCAACCGTTAGTTTGTATATTTGTAGAATTCCGGCAAAGTGGCTAAGTATGGAATAAGGAAATTGCTAATTGCATGCCTAGAAATAAGATCTTATATATAATTGGCAATTGCTAATTGCAAAGGGGCGCGGGCACAAGAAACAACGACTAGGAACTGAATATTTCTTCAACCCACCAAACCGACGATCTGCCAAAGAAATTCGAAGAAATGGCGATGTATGGAAAGTGGACAGATAGGCTTCAAAATGGGGTGACAATAGTTCCACAAAAGATACGAGGACCCGGCGGTTAAATTGTATTTCTCGGAATTTTTCAGTGCAAAATGTATACCATCGAAGAGGGCATGATAGGTGGACCGTAATATGGAAGAGGGTATGATCTGAGTCTGGTTGTAAATTTGTATATCGCGGAAGTGATGGTACTGTTCGCAGGCCATGGAACAACAGAAGTCCAATCTAGAGCCCGCCTACCAGGAATTTGCGATGGGAGAAGTTTCTGGGTATGGAATGGGGAAGCGGTTGGTCGGTGTCGCAATAAAAGAGCATGAGTTCAAGTGTGAACCCGCAACCCCGCCCACGTACGCAGCCATACATTTCAAAAAAAAACGAATAAGTGACCAAAAAGATAAAGTTCAGGGAAAAGAGAAACGGATATTTTTCCAAGTATAGAAGACAGAAAAGAAGGACCAATATATTCACATATGTAATATATATCCCATTTTCGTGGCAAGATATATACTTGGAAAGAATTGCGAAGTTGGCAGGAACAGAAAACAACGACCAGGAATATGATCCACGAGTTTACTTGGTTCTTGCTTGTATGCTTCGTCTGTCAATTTGTATATCACGGAACTCCGAGGCATTTTATTAGCTAGCCAACCTGCAAGTCTGGATGTCAATTTGTATAGTGCGGAACTGTGGGTGTCGTTTGCAGGACACGGAACTATAGAGGAAATGTTTTTCCCTTTAATATAGCTTCTGTGGCGCAAATGTGGTGTGGCTCGATTTAGCACTTTTCCATATGTAAACAAAGGAAATCTTGAGCCCGCCAGCCCTGGAGCCTGTCTGTCAATTTGTGTATCGCGGAGCTCTGAATGTTGTTTGGAGGTCACAGAAAAGTAGAAGTGCAATGTTGAGTTGGTCAGCGCGCAAGTCTACCTGTCAATTTGTATATCGAGGAACTCTGGGTGCTAGTTGTAGGACACGGAACAATAGAACGTCAATATAAAGAAAGGGGAAGCGCTCGTTGGAAACGTGTGAATCGGCCAAGCCGCGCAGCAAGGCATTTTCGGATAAAAAATATATATATATATAAAATAATAATAATAATAAATAAAAAACAATTAAGTAACCAGGAAGAGAAACTGCAGGGAATAAAAGAGTGGGAAAATAGAAAGGTAGAAGACAGTTTTGGTAAGCGCGAATTGGTTTCAAAGAAGCCCCATTGTTGCAAAACCATCATTTTCTACTAATTGTCAGCAAATGCATTATTGAAGATTAGATTTTATTGCAACCTGTGCGTGTAACTATGTTCTTGATACATTCTTCCATGACTGTAACATATTAACTTAACTACTAAACTTCATTTTCTACCAATTGACAGCAAATGCTTTGTTGAAGATTAGATTTTATTGGAACGTGTGGGTGTAACTGTGTTCTTGATACATTCTTCCATGACTACAACATATTAACTCAAGTATTAAACTTCTTGCATTATGGGTTGTTAGCATTAAAACTTAATAATTGCATGTCTAGAAACAAGAATAACGATTTTGTTGCAAGATTGTACATTGGTATTGCTATGTTCTATCTGCATTACGAATAGAATTGAACGTTGGTTTGAAACTATGTAATCCATTTTTTGTTTGCATAAAAGGTTGATGGATTGACACAGTACATTATCATATAATTGTTAGATGTTCCATCTTAGAAAAAATAACCTAAGTAAACACAATATCAAAGAAGTACGAGAGCACCGAACCATGCCAATGAGAACATGCGTTAAATCCAGAAAAGAAGCAGCAACGAAGAGTCCAAGGCAATTATTTTTTAATAGAAAATCCATTTAAAAAAATAAGAAAAACATTGAGTATTGTACATCTATAATTAGAAATTGGACCCGGTTCTTCGAGCCAAAACATTGAACGTATCTGCGACAAACACAGGCATAGGATCCGCAGTATGCAAGATCCTCGCAATTTTCTCCTCGATGAATCATCATGTGCTGAAATTGATAGTTTTCATAAGCTTCCCGTGAGGAAGAAGACGAAAAACGTTGGAGGGGAAATGGAATAGTCCTTAGCTGAAACTGCCTCTGCAAGGATCTGCAACAAACACATGCACGGGATCCGTAGTATGCAAGATCCTCGCAGTTTTCTCCTCGATGAATCATCCCGTGCTGAAATTGATACTTTTCATAAGCTTCCCGTGAGGAAGAATACAAAAAATGTTGCAGGGCAAATGGAATAGCCCTTAGCTGAAACCGCCTCTGCATACTCGGAAAAAATTTAGGAGCACAGGTTGCACATGCAATTTCAGAGGCCCAAATTAGTCCATTCTGGGTGGAAGGAGATGACTAGTAGAAAAATGCCTTGCAGCAGTGAGAGTTTTGGACCTCAATCCCGAAGATGTTAATTGTATATCCAGAGAAGAGGACACTAGTCCTGCAAGTCAATAATTTTTTGGCTTGAAATATATCTCTCGGAGCATCAACATATCATTAATTTACAATGAAACTCTTCCGCCCATAATAGACTAATTTGGAACTCTGGAATCCCTACTTTCTCGATGTAAAGCGGCTATTGCATTTACCGTCAGTTTCTTTTCTGAAACTCCTTTTGGTGTTTTCGGGACCGCCATCACCGAGCCGGGAAGTTTCGTCCGTTATGGTTGATTTCAATTTGAGTGCAGGAGTGGGAAGAGTCTCTGCATTGCCATCATCCATTGCCATATCATCACCCATTAGATCATCTTCTTCCATCTCGGAATTCGTGACATCAACCTCTACGTCAGCCATGAATGCAACTGGGCAAGTTCTCTAAGCAGGCAGGGTTGCCTTCGAATTATTTGGCTTGAAATATATCTCTCGGTGTACCAAGGGACCTTCTCCTTTTTTGCTCCAGGGTGAAGGGAGATGAGTAGTAAGAATATGCCCTGGAATAGTGGAACCTCTGGCCATTATGCCCCAATGTGTTTATTGTATCTGGCCAGAACTGCTGCCACAAATTAACAAGAATTTCCGTTTGCTCGAGACGATGTTTGAAATGAAAATCGGGGATGTATAATATAACCTTTCGCAAATTATGGTTTAATGCGTATCAATGGAATATCTCCTCGAGCCTTTCGCTAATCAATGACAATCTCCAGGGTTCGTGTGGAATGAGTTGTCACCATCATAGCTCACTAATTGCATAATTAGAAAAAAGTGTGAAGGTCACGGTGACGGCGAAGAGAGATTAAGAATTAGAAATTTCTTAAAAGCGCCAACCCGTCGGTGCACAAAAAACAAATTGCATTGTGTTTAAAATGAATACTTGGAAAGGATAACATACTTGTGCGCAAATCTTAGTTTAATTCCTAGTAATGACAAATCTTCTCCGGACTTCCAGACATTAATGACAATCTTAACAGTTCTTGAAAGATGAACTACTAGCATTAAAGCTTAATTATTTCATATCTGGAAACAAGTACGAAGGCAGCGGTGATGGTGAATTGCGGTGAAGCACCGGCCAACCCGCGAAACCGATTCCAAGAAACACCTAAGTATGGAAAGCGGTCGGGCAGGTTACAAAAGAAAAAGGGCAAAAGATTTACCTAGGAGATGTGAAGGGCCGATGGTCATATTGCATCTCAGTGACAGATATCGATCGTCAATTTGTATGTCGTGAAATTTCGGTTGTTGTTTGTGTGTAGGGAAACAGCGAAAGCGCAATGGTGAGAGGGAAATTTGTATATTGCTAAACCTGGGGTCCTATATATAAAAGCATGAGACATTGGGAAAAAGGACCAAACAAACCAAAAGCGAAATCATACGAGATGAAGGGGGGTTTGTTTGCAAATTTGTAAATTGCGGAAGTTCGGGTGCTAGTTACAGGCGGCGGAACAATGGAAACGCAATGTTAAACCCGCCTATGTAGGAACCCGCGTTTAAAAAAGGAAAAGTAGAGAGAAAAGAGAAAGTAGAAATTTTTAGAAAAAAAATGAGTAATACACACTAAATATGTACTATAAAGTATGAACATGAGATGTTATAGAGCATGTACGGATCCCGCATTCCATACTTAGCCACTTTTTGGATCGCGGGTTCTCGGACTGGCGGGCTCTAAATTGGGCATCCATTGTTCTGTGGCCTACAATTAGCATTCAGAATTCCACAATATACAAATTGGCCAGCGGACCTGCGAGGTGGCTCGTTCAAAATTGCACTCCTTTTGTTTTGTTTCATACAAACAGTACTCGAAGTTAGGTGATATGCAAATTGACAGACGGACTCCAGGGCTGGCGGCCTCGAACATGCGATTGTCTACAGATGCTAATCCCTATTAACTATTGGACATTATCTAAAGACATGCTTTTGAATACTAAATTATTAATATTAAATATTGATATTGTACAATTTAATTTGACAATGAGGTTTTTACAATATGAAACAGGGAAGTGGTCGGTCGGTCGGGTTGGTCATATAAAAGTAAGTGAAATCTGAATACGTGAATCCACCAACTTCCTTACCAAGAAATTTTCCAAAAAAAATGAGCAATACATCAAATCTATGTTTATAAAGTACAGACATGAGATTTTATAGAGCATGTATTGTTCCCGCATTCCATACTTAAGCCAATCTTTGGATCGCGGGTACTCGGGCTAGCGAGCTCAAAATCAGGCCTCTATTGTTCTATTAGATACAAATAGCACCCAAGAGTTCTGCAATATACAAATTGACAGGCGAACTTGCGGGCTAGCTCGCTCAACATTGCATTTCTATTGTTCCGTGTCGTTCAAACAACACTCGGAGTTCTGCCATATACAAATTCACAGATGGACTCCAGGTCTAGCGGGGCCAACCTTGCGATTGTTTACGGATGGTGATCCCTATGAACTATGTAACACTACCAAAAAACATTATTTTCAAAACTAAACTATTAATATTAAATATTGATATTGTACAATTCAATTACATAAAATTATAAAAGGATGTGAAATATCTTATTTCAAAGAAAAACCCACATATTCGGAAACTTGTGTTCCAAAAATTTTGTATAATATGAAATGGGCAAGAGTTCGGTCAGGTTGTTGATATAAAAATGTGTGGAAATCTGAACACGTCTATCTGTCAAGTTCCAAACCTACAAAATTTTGCAAGAAACGAGTTATACATACCAAATATGTACTTTTATAAAGAATGGGCATGATATTTTATAGAGCATGTACGCAGCCCTCATTCCATACTTGGTCACTTTTTGGATCGCGGGTTCTCGGGCTCAAAATTGGGCCTTTGTTGTTCTATGCCCTACAAATAGCACCCAGAGTTCCGGGATATATAAATTGACAAGCGGATTTGCGGACTATTTCAATTTTAAGGGCCTCGTGTTCATGTAATAGCACAATTGGACTTGGGCCAGTTTATATTTGTTTCTTACAATATCAAACGGAGAAGCAGTCGGTCAAGCTGGTGATCTAAAAGTAATTGAAACCTGAAGTCGTGAATCCGCCAACTTCTGCAGGTAGAAGTTTTCTGAAAAATGATTAATACATACTAAGTATGAACTCTTACAAGGTATGGACATGAGATTTTTATAGAGCTTGTATGGATCTTTCATTTCATACTTGGCCACTTTTTCGATTGCGGGTTCTCGGTCTGGTGGGCTCAAAGTTGGGCCTCTATTGTTACGTATCCTATAAATAGCACCCAGAGTCTCGCGATATACAAATTGACAGTCGAAGTTGTGGACTGGGTCACTCAACATTGCAATTATATTGTTCTGTGTCTTCTAAACAACATTCGGAGGAAACAAGTAATACATAGTAAAGATGTACTTCTAAAAACTATGGACATGAGATTTTATAGAGCATGTATGGATCCCTCATTCCATACTTAGCCACTATTTGGATGGCGGGTTCAAAATTGGCCCTCTGTTGTTTCGTGCCCTACAAATAGCACCCACATTTCCACGATATACAAATTGACAAGAGGACTTGCCAACTATTTGAATTTTAAGGGCATCGTGTTCATGTCATAGCACAATTGGACTTGGGCCAGTTTATATTCGTTTATTACAATATCAAACGGGGAAGCAGTCGGTCGAGCTGGCGATATAAAAGTAAGTGAAATCTGAAGTCATGAATCCGCCAACTTCCGCACCTACATGTTTTTCGAAAAACGAGTAATACATACTAAGTATGTACTCTTATAAACTATGGACATGAAATTTTTATAAAGCATGTACGGATCCACCATTCCATATTTAGCCACTTTTTTGGATCGCGGGTTCTCGAGCTAGCGGGCTGACAATTGGGCCTCTATTGTTTCGCGCTCTACAAACAACACCTACAATTCCGCGATATACAAATTGACAAGTGGACCTGCAGGTTGGCTGGCTCAACATTGCACTTGGAGTTTCGTGATATACAAATTCACAGATGGACTCGAGGGCTGGCGGGTTCAAGTTTGTCATTGTTTACGGATGGTAATCCCTATCAACTATCTAACATATCTAAAAACATTATTTCAATACTAAATTATTAATATTAAATATTGATATTGCAGAATTTAATTAGACAAGAAAGTTTGTACAATTTGGTCGGGCGAGTGATATAATTTTTTTCCAACAAGCGAGAAATACATAGTAAACATGTACTTTTATAAAGTATGGACATGACATTTTATAGAGCATATGCGGATCCCTCATTCCATACTTAGGCACTTTTTGGATCGCGAGTTCTCAACCTAGCGGGCTCAAAATTGAGCCTCTATTCTTTTTTGTCCTACAAATAGCACCTAGACTTCCACGATATACAAATTGATAGGCGGACTTGCGGGCTGTTTGGCTCAACATTGCACTTCTATTGTCTTGTGTCCTCCAAATAGCACTCGGAGTTCCGCGACATACAAATCGACAGGACTCCACGAGTGGCGGGTTCAAGATTGCAATTGTTTACAGATGGTCATCCTATCTAACTTTATCTAAAAACATTATTTTCAAATACTAAATTATTAATATTAAATATTGATATTGTACAATTGAATTACATTAAATTACTAAAGGATGTTAAATCGCTTATTTTTAAAAAAATGAAGGAAACAAAAGAAAGTTTTTTTTAAATTCTATCACCGCAAGCATAACAAGGACCAATTTGAATTTTAAGGGTCTCTTGTTCATATGATAGCACAATTGCAGTCTGCATAGTATATATTCGTTGATTTCAAATTATTCCAAGACATTAATTTTACCGAGTTCATCGATTAAGCAAAAATGCCAAAACAACGACCAATTTGAATTTTAAGGGCCTCTTGTTGATATTGTTATCACTCCAAGAAACTCTTTAGGGTTGTAAACTAAAACTGCTTGGTAACTTAAGAATATGGTAAATTAGGTATGCTTGGAACAATGGGATTGTTGGACAACTGAGAGGGGGGGGTGAATCAGTTGTTACCGTGCTTAAACAATTATGCTTCTTTTAAACTCTTT
>SNQJ01S0049756.1:33178-45268 GCA_010110895.2 Picea sitchensis | reverse complement strand
CGATTTCGGGGTATTCGTTGTCGAGTGAACTGGACATTTCAAAGTCCCGATCCCCGAATCTCCGATGAAGCCTCCTGGCTACCACGCGTCCATACGAATGGACGGTCCAGATCCCGTCGGAATTTGACCTTGGATTTTCCCGATGATAAACCTTGTGCATCTCTTGTCCGATATGACGGCTAGGATTCTCTTTCCAATATCCCGATGACTTGTCCGGGATTTCTCCTCTGCACACTAGGGCTTTAACCTCCGTGCACTTTCTGCAGATCCTGTGGCTGACGGGTATCTGCTTCCAATCTGACGACTCAGATCGCTTCTTCTTCACCCCAGCTCCTGCGCTTAACATCTGCGCAGCTTCTCTCGATCCAACAGCTGTCAGGATTGCTGAATGAGATCCGACAGCTCTCGGTCTCTTTCCTGAGCTTCCTGCGCGTATAAGAACGCTATTCCTCCTGAGCTTATTCTCCTCGAATCCTTAAAGGATTTCGACGTCTACTTTCGATCATTCACCTTTCTTAACCTTCCATCTTCACTATTGTACTTAAGCCATCATCACTGTTGTACTTGCCACCAATGACAAGTCTATGCTGCCTGTAAAACATGCCAACAATCCTTTGTACATTCTTCCTGCACCCATGCCATCTTCATTGTTGTATTTTCCATCAATGACAAGTCTATCCTGCCTGTAAAACATGCCAACAAGGATAACTCAAAAGCTAATGAAAGTGACCGCTTATCATGCATTCGAATAAGACAGTGCTTTTAGAAATCAATAATCAGACAGCATAGTTGAACTAGGGATGAAGAAAACTAGTCTAGATAACCAAATACATTAACATGCAGGGTCATACAAGACAGCAAGAAGACCTTTAATTCAAGTTCATGAGCTTAATAAGAAGATGGCAGTTCTTAGAAGCTGAGCTAAACTGAAATAAAGTGCAGAATAATGAAATATGAAAGAATCTGATATTAAAAACAAAAGAGGACTGTGATTCTATTATCAATAATAAAATTCTAGTACAATAGCCAGAAAATGTCTCCCAGATTGAACCCCCTAGTTCCTCTATTGTCTTTAGCTTTATAGATTTACAATGTACAGATCAGATCCTATGAAAAGGGATCTAAGATACTAAAAATAGCATAACATAAAACTAATTGTAAACTCTAAAGGAATAGGTCCTTTATTAAAGGAAATCAAATCATATCTAAAATGAAGTCTTCGACAGCTGCAAAAGTATTCAACATCCTTCAATGTGATGACAAGGAAGAAAATCTTCAAAGGCTGAAAGATAAAGTCAAAAAATGCCACCTGGAAAGACAAGTCATTCTTTGCCATAAATAGGTAACAAACTTTATCTCTTTCATCTTGTTGGCACCTCAAAAACTGGAACATCACTTTGAAGCAAATCCTCTTAATTATAACTTTGACTTGTAAATCATCTTCGTGCTTTGTAAGATAATAAAACTTCGATCTGGGCAAAATTTACTCTTTTTCTGGCCATCTCAGGTTTCACTAGCTATTTCGCCTTACGATCTGTTGGTTAGCTGGTGAAAGCTCTGCTTTTCATCAGCTAACTGGTTATAATTCCACCTTCTGTGTTGGTGAAAGTTCTGTCTTGGTCCAAAAGGAGACCCTCTTGCGTTTAAAATCAAAAAATTATTGTTTGCATCCACTGATAAAGAGGATATGATACCTTGTGTCTTCAAATATATCCTATCATACCCTTGAGCAAAAGTCAAAAACAGAGTATAGCCAAATATAAATGACCGAGCTCCTGTAGATTGCATTGATTGCTTGCTGACTGTGTAGTTTGTCCCTTGCTAATGTTCTAATCCTCCAATCTTCACAGGTTTGCCTTATATCTTCTCCTGCATTTTATTCTGAAAATTATTCAACACTTTCACATGCTAGATTCTCTTGAATTAGCTGATGTTGGATGTGACATAGTGGACTCAAAACTATCCCCCAATCTAGATGTTTGACCAGGTATAGATGAGTGGTTATTTTCGAAGGAAAAAGAAGCAGGTCTTAAGATTCTATATGCACCATGCTCTTGGATAGAGAGCCAAACAGCTTCCATAACTGTTATGTCTTCTAGGTTCAAGTCAAAATCATCATCTCTATTGTATCGACCAGGCAAAGGTTTGGACCTTGTCTCAGAAATCCCCAAATGAATCATGAGTTGCGAGAATCCCATTTGTATCTAAAATTGGATTGGGAACAAGAAGATCCTATCTGTCAGCTTCTTCAGAGGATAATGTCTATGCAGCATGCATAACCTCTTGTCCTTTATGCATTCTTTTCTCCTCGACGTGTTCAATGCCATTCTCTTCTTGTGTTTTAACACCCTGATACTCCAAAGCATAATTTGTGTATGCTTTATACTGGATTGTTGGATCAGTAAGTACATTACCAATGGAAAATCCCTTCAAATTTATTGGAAGACCCCGGTGTGGCCATTCAGGAAACAAACGTGAGAACTTAATATAGATAATCATTCAACTGTTCTGGAAGAATACACAGAATCCCAGAGCCAAGGTGCTTGCAAAAGGATGCCCAGAAGCTGTAATTTTATCATTAGAACATCTGCAAACATCATATGCGTCCATCTGGCCTCTAAGTAATGATCTGGCATCTGAAGCTCGTCAATAGATGTAATAAGGTGTGTGGACCTGGCTCACGACTTTAAATTAATCCAATCAGCATGAGACAAATGAATACTTCAAACCCTACTGATCAGTGCGAGACACCTTGATATTTTCTGCAACAGATTAGATATGGGAGATAAAAAATGGCTTATTCACTATAATCTCGGGGGTTTAAGTGTTACACACGCCAATCTATTAACTATAAAATCGATGAGACATATGGGAAAAGGCTCGGTGCTATGCTTGGCTTGGCTTTGTGTGTTGGTTTGAGTTTGACTCGTGACATGGCATGTGGACTAAGCTCAGGATTAAGGGATCGACACTTGTGCGCACACACACCAGTTTTCTTTTTAGTTGATGACTCGGTTATGTGTTAAGTGTATGTAGAATATGAAGCTTGGCGCTCAGTGTTGGGCTTTGATGAATTTATGTATTAACTCGTGACTTAGCTTTGTTGCTTGGCTCGTGGTTTGGTGTGCTAGGATTTCAATGTGGTGGCCTCAACCTTAGACTTTAGTCTATGCACTAAATTTGGTAGTAGGATTTAGACTTAGGTCAGTATATAACATAACCTAGGGTTAAGTCACTTAAAGGACACATCACTTTTGCTTTAGGGAAATTTATCAAAGTATAAAAGACGTAAAAGCAATGGAATGACATTTTGTTTGTATCTTGTATTGCAAGTCCAAAAGGCATAAAAACAAAGGATTTTTGAGAAAAGTAATCAAGCAAGAGCTTGATGAACACTATGGAGGTTAAGATATTGGCAAAGAGACTAAAGAAAACGATAAATTATTTTGAAGAGTGATGGAAATACTCATCAAAATACCAGTGCGTTTTTTATCGCTAACAGATATGATAGCACAATTTCATTTCGCACAGTATATATTCGTTGATTTCAAATTATTCCAAGACAATAATTTTACCAAGTTCATCGATCAAGGAAATATGCTAAAACAAGCCACATACTACATTTGTGTCACAGCGCCATAGAAATTATTAGGTGGATCTGCGGGCCAGCTGACTAAAAAAATTAATTATATTGTCATGTGCCCTCCAAAGAACAGTTGGAGTTCTACGGTATACAAATTCACAGACAAAGCACATAACCAAGAACCAACCAAACTTCAAACCAGCCACAAGAAAGCTCCCAAAAGGTTCCATAGAGCAATACCCATCGACCTTTGCACCAAACAATTTGATATACAAAGAAAAGATGTCGCCGCATTCGTTTTCTCTTACATATGGTATATGTTCCCAATAGAAAATAACCGGGGCCATGGGATATATGGGGTTTTCTGCCATGGTTCCCATATTTTGGACCGAACAATCTTATGCACATGCAATCCCAACTAGCTAAGTCCAACGAACATTCATCTGGATGTTGAAGAAATATTACAAAGACACATGAGGTATTTTCGTTTCCTGCCAAAGTTTGATATATATCTTTTTTTTCCCTTCTTCGGCCGATATGAAAAATTGCATTTTCCTCATTTAAGGTGAATTTTCTATGTATCTAAAGCTCCTGTAGCATGTAGACATTGCTTGCCTTTTTCTGTAAATACGCTTCATACGACAACTCTTCCAACTTAGGAAGCGCATTTTGTAACAGAGGTTGCCTAACCGTACAATGCACGGTTGTGTTGCCCACAGTTCGGATGACAGCATTGACGCAATTTTCCATATATATATGGAAATTTTTCACCGCATCACAGACGATCAATCATATCATCACTTATCAAAGTGGAGGCAGAAGCAGGAGAGTTTCATTTTTCACATACAGGTTTAAAGGGGGTCGAGTACACATTGGCTGCAACTAAAACACCTTCAACCTGGGAACGCGAGCATAGGAATTAATATATTGAACAATATAATACACAATTGCACGCCCCCTCCCCTTAAAAAATTAAAAATTAAACAGGCCGCAGAAATTTGTTGAAGGCTATTTCTATAAGCAAAGTGGGGATGATTTTGTGGATGTATACGCACAACAGTTGTAGAGCTAGCTAGTTTCTTCAGATCCTCTACTATATCTGCTCACAACTCTATTACAAACCTTGCTTAGGTTATCCGAAAGATCCTTTCTCTAGCATCCCTTTTCTTTGTTATATTTTTGAACAGCATAAGTGGAATTTTCCCTTTATGCAATTGTTGTTCCATTGACGAAAAAAAATCTGAATACGTATCGAAAAATTGTAGTTGCAACATGGAACAATGCAATATTTGTGTAACTTACCCGAGATACATGCACATGCGAAAGTAAAGGACAAAACTGAATATGAAAAGCGATACCATTGCCTTGTTGTTGTCCGACTCTCCATATTTTATATGGAGAATGTGCTATGAGCCAAGTTTTCTCTCCAGTGTGACAGTTGCGCCAATCGTTTCAATTGGGTAAATATCAGTACTCTGTGCAAGCTGGTTGATAGTGGAGTCCAGGAAGAAACGATATTCTGAACAAACAACGGGAATTTTTTCCACAATGCTTGTTTCGTTGAGAGAAATAATTCGATCGCAATCACCATGGTCATATAATGTTTTGGGCAATATATTAAAATTTGTAATGGATATCCCATTACACGGAAATATCTTTTTTATATGTTTCTGGACAAGTTGTGGAGGAATAGTCAGTGTCACTGTAATCATGGCCTCCTTGTCTGTCATGTCAGCACGCATAATGGATCTACTTTTGTTTGCCTTGTCCAAGTAGGTGCTATAGACGACCATTATGTCCCCGACGAACACTTGTCCAGTTCGGCAGTTGTTCAATCCCTCTATTGATAGTACTTTGGATGTCACAACTCTAGACCTGGTGACAATTTTTGAACAGGAAAACTAAAGTGAATGGTAGTGTGCATATTTTTTTATATTTTTTTTGTATTTTTTTTTTGTGCATATTCTATGGCATAAATATACAAGTACACGCATAGGTTTGATGAACTATGGAGCCAGATTTTTGCAACCACACCTCTTAGTCTGCGGAACATGCAACACGTTCGGCGTCTCGCTTGTACTTGTTGATACTTCTTGTGACCTGCAAACCATGTATTGCAGATGACATCAGCATATCCACCATGCCATAGATGAATATATACTCGAGGATATTTGTTTAGTAAACATAGTAAGAGTAGAGCATATGCATCTTTACCTTTGGCCTTGTCGGTCTGTTGATGTCTAGGATGACTAATTGCTAATGCCCATGTCACTAGTCCAACTTTTTATGATGCAAGCATGTGTAGATGAATATCAGGACTAAACAATCATATGCATTGTATATTGACCATCATAAGGACTAAATAACCGTAAAATTGTATGCATCTGATTTTTTTAACTGGACAAATGTTTAACAGTAAACAGGGCATGAGCGCGGGGCACCATGGCCAATCTGTATATCGTGGACCCCCGGAAGCTAAGGGAGAAATATTCAACCTATCAGCCCGGCACCCACAATCGAGAAAGTGGGTAACTATGGAATAAGGTAGAAGCACGACCACAGATGTGAAACCGTTAGTCCGCCAACTAGCGCACCAAGGCATTTTCGGAAAGCACACTAAGCAGATGAATTAGAAAACAAAAGGGATAATAGAAAATGGAAAAAGTATAAATAAGGAGGGCAGAAAGGCCCATTACTGCCAAGCCATCATTTTCAAGTCTAATATTATATGCCCCCACCCAGTTTGTATATTTAATTTACCAGCACACTTGGTATACCTTTTAGAAGATTGTACCACAGAACCCTCTGTCGTTGCACAGAACAATTCATCTCCCTATCCATGCAACCTATTTTTTCCAAAGCAGCAACGTCGAATATGCAATGGACATGAAGGCAAGTTAGTATAAAGACATACATCTAAAAGAAAGAGAAACAGGTCTATTTACCCGCCAAAGAGTTCATTGTCCTCTTCAGTCATTTTGTTTGTTTAAATGTAGCAATGCAATGAAAACACAACAGACATGAAGTAGCTTAGTATGCAGGAAGGCATGTATTGAAGATAACTTATAATGAAGACAGACATGTAAAATGTAGAGAAATAGGGTTATTTACCCGCGAAAGAGCCCATCGTCATCTCCAACTATTTTGTTTGTTTAAATGTAGCAATGCAGCGAAAACACAACGAACATGAAGCAGGTTAGTATGCAGAAAGGCATGTAATGAAGATAACTTACCATGTAGGAAGGCACGCAACATGTACATATAATAAACTAGGTGAACACATATATAGACCATAAATGAAATACAAAACAACGCAATATAAAATAACAGTACAAGCATGCACCTTTCTATATCATCTTCAACCAATGCAATCAAGACTCCCTCATTTTATCCAGCTATTCTGTTTGTTTGAATGTGGGAACGCACAAAATACAATGAACATGAATGGAATTTGGTATGCATCGGAGAACAAGCAATTTGTACATACAGTAAAATAGACCCAACGAACAATCTAGAATATAGGCAAAAACATGAACCTTTGTGCTTCTCCATCCATGGCTGTAAACGTGTAATTTTTTTTCCCTACCCAAAATATATTACAAGCCACAAAATATCACGCAATTGCATGGTCGTAGCTAAACTATTTCTGATTTTCTATGGAAAATTATCCAAATATACTTCCACCGATGGAAATACATGTTCTTTATCCTCTACACAGACTGTTGTGCCCACGATACAATTTTTTGGTTTTCCGTGGCAAACTACCCAGACATGCTTCCAGACATCCAAATATAATCTTGCAAAATCTTTATTGTACATATCATATCTCAAGCACAACACAAATTGTATCGTGCATACACCAGTCTATGTAGAGGAGACAGAACATGTAATGTCATATCGACACATCTAACCATACATGGTTTTTAAATGTAGCCTGCATATGCTTTATTCTAACAAAAAAATAGTGGATATTGCAATTTCATATGTAATCCTCAAACAATTTTGCATGAAACTATTTTCTTCCATGCCAACACTGGAGCACCAGAAAAATCTCACAGAATAAGAGATATTGACCTCGACAGACAGGGAAAATAACACAACTACATGTCGACTCGTGGGTGCAGGGGTTGAACACAGTAAAGCACCCCAAAAAACAACAATAATCCAAAAAGAAAGGAAAAAGAAAAGCTCTAACCACTGTCGTTGGACCCCAACCCTGCAAGGTCGAATCAAACAAAAGAAAACAGCAAGCACCAAACCAGCGAGAAATCACGAACAGGCCAAACTGCACCCCCAGGGCCCCAAAGTGTAAACTCGATCCAAACAAACAGAACTAGCAACCCACGAACCAATGAACTAGCAAGAACCATCGAGCAAGTAAACAACATATGTATCTCCAATGATTACGAAACGAAAGTCCAAGCATAGAAGGAACCAGAAACATATGAGGACCATGCCACTACAAATAAGCAAACATTCTTACTTGCAAACTGAAAACACTGAACAACAAACAAGGAATACTAAATGAAACTATGGCATCGAAACTTACTCTGAAACGATGAAATGCAGAAGCGCAGGTCAAATCGTGAACGAAACAACAACAAGCACCAACCGACAAACCAGCGAAGAAGAAGCACTCACCGAACCAGTAAACAATGTATGTAGCTTCAACGATGACGAAATTGCATTGCAAAGGTAGAAGAAGGATGAAACATACAATGGATATTGAATTGGCGGTGGAAAAACAAGACTGTGCAAATTCACTGTAACTGTATGGAAAATTTTGAGGAAAAATGTACTCCAAGAAGCGTATTTACATAAACATTTAAGGTTGTCAGGCTGTCTAAAGACCTCGCGGTATGCAAACATTTAAGTTGTCAGACCTATTCGAGGATGTCACGTCATGTAAACATTTAAGCTGTCAGGCCTATTGAGGCATCTCAAAATAAGTGTCAATTTATTTCAACAAAAATACATCCGGCAAGGACGTTATAAACTTTGGAATTCTCAATCACTATAAAGCTTGGATATCAAAACATTTCAATATGCTTAGTACATATCAAAACTTAGGGATATATTCATCTAGAAGAAAATGCTAATACAAACATTTGAACTAATGCTAGCATTAATCCACCTTCAAGCAATATACAAGAAAAATATATGATTCAAAAAGACTGTATACGAGAAAAAGTTTGGATATGTTGCCATATAAAACATTGGGAATAGCGAAGCCGGCAATAAGACCTCCAATCTCTTATCCAATCAGATCAGTGCATATATTGTACTTTTTATTATATAAAAATGTATGATTTTAATTCCCTAGCTCCAACAATAGGTATTATGCAAATATTTTTGGTCAAAGGACAAACTAATATGTATTCAACGATTTATCAATCACTATAGTCCCTCTATGCCTATGGCAGGGACTAATAATAGAAGTTAATATTCATCCTTATATCTCCCACTTTCGCTTTAATGACATAATACAATTTTCTAAAAACACTTTACTCTAAAAGAAATAAAAGACGCATTTTTGTTTTAATACTTTATACCATGTGAATTTCTAGAAGTGTCATCAAACATGTAATTTTGTTGATTAGATAAAATTTTAGTGTTGGAATCTATTGAAATATATGAAGTAAAATTGTCAACCCATAAATTTTACAAGTTAAAAAAATACCTACTTGTTATTATACTTGTCATCTCCACATGGTATATAGCGTGTTAGGGTCCTATAATTATAGGAGATCTGATGATTCAGATATCATTTGTGGGTCTCATGATGAGGTTCCTGGCTTGCTGGTCTCTCAGTTGTTTCCATTTCCCCCTCCATCCATTTTGCCTGATCCTCCATCACCCTGTTGCATCCTTTATCCACCGCTACGTTTTTCAGTCCCTCATTCATTCGTCCCATTGACTATATCTCGCCCGCCACTCATCCCTGCATGAATAAACAAACTTAGGCTAAAAGAAAAATCAATAAGTTAATAATGTTAGTAATAAAATATAGTATAGTTAGAATAGGTTAGACTAATTAATAATTAATTAATTAATTATTAATTAACTAATATTTAAATTAGTGTTTAGGTTAATTTAGGTTAGTGTTAAACATTAAAATAAAACAACATTAAACATTAATTAATATAAAACTCATTTAATAAAAAAGCATATATTAATAAAACATATAAAAATATACAAAACAAAATATAAATATTAAATAAAACATAAAATATAATAAAAACAAATTACAACATAACATAAAAAACATAAACAAATAAAATAAAATAAAAAACAATATTAAAAAACATAAAAACTAAAAAATTAAACTATCCTAAAGTTTACTACTCACTCACGCTACAAGTCGGACCCTCCCCCTCTCACGTCCCATCAACTCCAAGGGTTTGATTTGGTGGTATTGGGAGGGACAGGTGTCACCTCAGGGTATAATTGGACCCCCCGCTCCCAATACCACTTACCACCTAGGGGTCCGAGTAAACCGCTCTCCCTTGCAAAACCGCTCACCCAAAAAACTCAAAACTGTTATTTTTCCAGTTTCAACCAGTCGACTTCCGAGAAAACGGAAAGGAATTTTGAAAAACCGAGAGAAAATTTTCTCCATAAGAGGCTGAAGAACAAAAACCTCTCTCAGTTTTTGCACAGGTGCCACCAATTGGGAGAATCAAAGCCATCTTTCAGCCCATTTTTTCAGGTTTCCAGATTTTCCTGTTTCAATCCTAATTTTGCGGGAGCTGTTTCGGTTAGCTGAAGATGAAATTGGAGAAACCGAAGGAGTTTTTTTCTCTAGAAAAACTCATCTACAATAACCTCCTTCATATTTTTCACAAGTGTCTCCGTTGAAGAGAAACAAATGTCTGAGTTTACCCCTTTTTTGCAGCAGTTCAACCTGTCTTTCATGGAGGACAGTTCAAGATTTTCAGCGATTTTATTTCTATTTTTGGCCGAGGTGGTTTAATCCGACTTCCTGAGCTTAAGGGGTGATATCTCCTATTTATTCATGTAATTTTAATGTAAAAGGGTTGATCCTCATGCCCAAGGAAGTGGTAATCTGTAATCTATTTTGAAGAGATCTACCAGTAATAAAAGGGATGATTCACAGGATTCCTACGTGTGGATGTTGGTGACGTGATTTCTTCTCTGTTAATTGTTATCCTACTATATTATTATTCTGTTTGCTATATCTAATCGTTTAAAAGGATTTTAAGTGCAGAATTTATCTCTGATACTTTGTTCCTGGATTTTAACGATCTGAATGTTTTTCCTCTGATATTAAAGCAAAGAAATTCTTAACTGCTTCTCTGTTTTAATTGATTATCTTCCATGTTTCTATCTTTCCATCACTTTAACTCAGAAATATCTAACAGTCTTATTACCTTGCCCTGTGAAGAAGCCTAATAAAAGTTATACCTAATCTCAATCTTTAACAGACCCCATAGCCCAATGGAATTCTAAAACAGTCCTTCAGCCAAACATCTCAAATCTAAAACAAATTATGCACCTCATAACTAGCCTAATATCTTATACAAAAAAAGTTAAATCATACAAAGAGATCCCTCTCTGAGTCTTGGAGGGCTAGATCCTTGACTCGAAGTGGTTTTGTTGTTACCCTTGTCGATTTCCTCCTCAGCCTGGGAAATTACAGGGTGATAACATAGCGATCGCTACGTAGTTGACCAACTATTAGTTGAGGTTTGACCCAAAAAATTTTGAGCTTTAACAAAAGTATAACATTACAAACTGATTTTATTTATTTATTTAAATCAATTTAAATCAATTTTCTGATGTTTGATTGGTGGTTTAAATGGCCCTCTTATTGCAGAGCCGGCAGCCAAGGGATGCAGCAAAATAAATGCAAACAACTACATAGTAAGTTTTCTCTTTAATCTCACCTTTGTACAGGGAATAAAGCATAAAAATGCAAACAACTCCAGAGTAAGTTTTCTCTTTAATGTCAAAATCAAAATATATTAAATGTGTGTCCGGACTGGTTTAATATTTGTGTGTATATGATCATTGTACTTAACCACAACACACCCAACTTCTTGTCTTTACCCGTTTTACTTACTACCCTCCTCAATGTTCGTGTTCAACTGAGTTGTCAATCCATTCTCAGAGTTAATAAACCCCCATCATAGAAACTGTCGGTGGTGATCCAGATGGATATCGGTGGCCACCCACCTTTTCCAACTGGCTCAAAACAGCGTTCTGACATTTTTGGCAATTTACTATTTTTAGCAGTTTTTCGGGTCCTGAACTTCTGGAGCCGTTTTGACGCCCTAAACGACGTTTTTTGGGGTATGATGATGGAATTTTGTCAAAAAATGTTGTATTCCTAGGATAGATCTTTCCAACGAGCTATCATACGCCTAAAACGGAGATCGTATGCAAAAGTTACGACCCCGGGAAGTTGATGCACCAACTTACCCAAACGGGGCCCACATGACTTTTGGCGCTTCATCTCCTAGGGTTAGGTTTTTGGATGTCTAGGA
>SNQJ01S0049756.1:13172-24365 GCA_010110895.2 Picea sitchensis | reverse complement strand
TTCCTTTAGTAAAAAAAGATGAAATTGAGTGCATAAAATTGAAGTAAATTTTTTTAATTAAAATTAACTATTTAAAATAATAATAAATTATTAAAATAACTAAAAACATTAAATAAATGTAAATACAAATCCCAATAAATGCAAGTGAGATAATTTTGGTTTAAAATTCAAATTCATTATAAGATAATTTTAAGTTTAAAATTCAAATTCATTACAAGATTAAAAATTCAAATTTGTTATCAGTCCCCTGTCCAAGGAGTAGAGGGACTATAGCCATCAATAATTCGTTGACTTCGTATTAATATGTCATTTGACTATAAATTTTTGCATAATCTCTATTGTTCGAACTAGAGAACTAAAAACATTTTTTTTATATAATAATAAAAATCCTTATATGTCATCATCTCATTGGAAAATAGATTTGAAGTCTTATTGTGAGCTTCGATATTCCCAATGTTTTAAATGTTTAGATATCCAAAGTTTTGAGCATCGACACTCTTTTTTAATATTTTTATTATTTCTATTTTTATTGAAATGTTTACATATCGAAAGTTTTGAGCATTGACACTCTTTTTGAGGTACTTAAATAGGCCCGACAGCTTAAATGTTTACATAGTGTGAGGCCCTTAAATAGGCCTGACAACCTTAAATGTTTACTTAAATAGGCTTGTCACAATACATTTTTCCTCAAATTTTTCCATACAATGTTGCAGTGAATTTGGACAATATTGTTGTCCACCGCCACTCACATAGTCATCATATGTTTCATATTTATTCTATGCTTGGAATGCAATTTAGTCATCATTGAAGATACATATATTCTTTACTGGTTCACTGGTTGTTGCTTGTTCATTGGTTGGTTGGTTCGTCGATTGATGTTTGTTGTTGTTTGATTCAACTTTGAAAGGTTGAGGTCTTGCACCTGCAGTTGGACTTGACGGTGCTTGCTCACTGGTTTGTTGTTTATTGCTTGCTTTTGTTTGCTTCAACTTTGCAAGGTTGGAGTCTTGCACCCGCAGTTGGAGTTGTTTTTGCGCTTTGTAGGGTTCAAGTCCTGCACCCGCAATTGGACCTGTGATTCTGTCATTCATCATTGACGAGTAAGTTTCAATACCATAGTTTCATTTGTATTTGTTGTTTGTTGTTTATTGTTTACAGTTTGCAAGTAAGAATGTTTAAGTATTTCCACTTGTGTGGTCATCATATGTTTCATATTTCTTCTATGCTTGGAATGCAATTTAGTCATCATTGAAGATACATATATTCTTTACCGGTTCACTGGTTCGTTGGTTCGTTATTTGTTGTTTCTTGTTGTTTGGTTCAATTTTGCAAGGTTGAGGTCCTGCACCTAAAGTTGGACATGTTCGTGCTTTCTCACTGGTTTGTTGCTTGCTGCTCGCTTTTGTTTGCTTCAACTTTGCAAGGTTGGGGTCCTGCACCGGCAGTTGGAGCTGTTTTTGCACTTTCTAGGGTTAAAGTCTTGCACCCGCAATTGGGCCTGCAATTTTGTCATTCATCATTGATGAGTAGTTTCAATACCATAGTTTCATTTGTATTCGTTGTTTATTATTTATTGTTTGTTCACTGGTTTGTTACTTGTTGCTTGCTTTTGTTTGCTTCAACTTTGCAAGGTTGGGGTCCTGCACTGGCAGTTGGAGTTGTTTTTCCACTTTGCAGGGTTCAAGTCTTGCACCCGCAATTGGGCCTGCGATTTTGTCATTCAGCATTGACGAGTAAGTTTCAATACCATAGTTTCATTTGTATTTGTTGTTTACTGTTTACAGTTTACAGTTTGCAGTTTACAAGTAAGAATGTTTAAGTATTTATTCATCATTCTTATCCTGCAGATTTTCCATAGAGGTTGGCATATCTTTTTCTCTTGCTCTTAAATTTGCCTCCAATTTTTTCTCGAGGCTCTGTACCATGTGCATGCCAATGTTGTATGCACAACTCCGGCTGTCATTTTTTCTAGAATTACAAATCTCGGTCCTTTGTCGTATGTGACAAAGTGGAAATCTAATGCCTCAATTGAATAAGGAATTCTTTAGCCTTCGCACCTTGCCCTTGATGATATTCCCAACTTGCCCAGGAATGAGTACCTACCTATCCCGTATGGGAATCGAACCCGTGTCTTTCACATGAAAAAGATGATTTCAACCTTGTTGCCTTTGCAAGATGTTCTTGTAGAAGAAAACTACAGGTAGTTGTAGAAGGGCTAAGTATGATACAACGGTAACTAAGCTGCAACAAAATTGCACACCATTGCCAGGCATTATCCATCTTTGTCAGTGACATATTTCAGTAACTTATAAAGAAAAGCGTTCCAGGACCTGGAATGCAAATCCTAAGTAGTTCTAGGACCTGTTATTGCACTTTGCAGGGTTGAAATCCTGCACTCGCAATTGGACCTACGATTTTTCCGTTCATCATTGACGAGTAAGTTTCAATACCATAGTTTCATATTCGTTATTTATTGTTTACTATGTACAGTTTGCAAATAAGAATGTTTAGGTATTTATTCATCACTCCTATGCTGCAGACTTTCCATAGAGGTTGGCATATCTTTCCCTCTTGGTCTTAAATTTTGCTCCAATTTTTTCTCCAAACTTTGAACCATATGTATGCCAATATTGTGTGCACAACTCTCGCTGTTATTTTCTCTAGCATTACAAATCTCGGTCCTTTACCTTATGTGACAAAGTGGAGATCTAATGCCTCAATTGAATAAGGAAATTCTTTAGCCTTCCCACCATGCCCTCAATAATATTCACACCTTGCCCGGGAATGAGTACCTACATGCCTTTGCAAAATGTTCTTGTAGAAGAAAAAGATGTTGAGATGGTGCTAGCAAGAATAATTTTCCATTGATTGCAAATTGCAATATTCAATCTCTATGTCGCTCCGCGTGCAACATTGCCAACATAATGAATGTTTTTTCAAATGCATTACACTTCTAGGAGACTTCAATGTTGACATGCTACAAAATAATGTCATAACAAAAGAATTGGAAAACTACATGTGCAATTACAATCTCTGCTTTCTTTTGGTTAAGATAAAGCATGTCCAAAATGCACTTATTGACCATGTATGGTCAAATGTGCCCATATCACAATACACCATCTTTATCTTATACACATACTGGTCTGACAATGATACAATTTGTCTTGTACTTGAATTATGAAATATACATCAAACATATTACAAAATCATATTTCCATGTCTCAAAGCATGTCTGGATACTTTGTTGCACTAAACCAAATCATTCAACTAGGATCATCCAACTTCTTAATATTTTCTGGCTTGCAATATATTTTCTCCAGGAAAAACTCTATATAACCACAACCATGGATCAAGAAAAACAAAGGTTCATGCTTCTAACTCTATCTTTTATTCTATTCCTTTGATTCTCAATTATTGTATGTACATATTACTTGTTTTCCCTTACATACCAACTTACATTCATGTTCATTGTATTTTGTGTGTTCCCACATTGAAACAAACAGAATAACTGGAGAAGATGAAGGACTATTAACCACAAATCTAGAAGAGGAGATACAAAGGTGCATGCTTCTACTCTTATTTCATATTCCATTGTTTCGTATTTCATTTATTGTTGTATATTTATTCTACTACTTTGCACCTAATTTATTGTATGTAGATACTACATATCTTCTTACATAATAACTGATCTTCATGTCAATTGTATTTTATGTGCTGCTGCATTGAAATAAATAGAACTGTATTTATTTTTTTACATGTCTTTCTACGTACCAACTTACCTTCATGTCCATTGTATTTTTTTCATTGCTACATTTAAAGAAATAGATTAGTTGGACAAGATGATGAAATCTTATATGCCACAGCAAAGGAAGATGAAGTACAATCTTCGAAAAGGTATACCAATAGTGATAGTAGATCAAACACACAAAACGAGTAGGTGGATAAAATATTGGACTAGAAAACAATGATTTGGAAACAATGGGCCTTTGTTGAGACTTCCCTCTTCCGAAAATTCCCCTCTCCTTTTTTATTTTCCCACTCTCTATTATCCCTTTTTTCCCCTCTTCTATACTTAATCGAATTATGCTTTCTTTTTCCCCTCTATTTTCCCCTTCTAGTTACTTTACTTAGTCGTTTTTCCAAAAATGTCTAGGTGTGCGGGTTGGCAGACTCACGGTTTCACATTTCTACTCATGTTTCTATATCACGAGTCCGACCGACCGCTTCCTCATTCCATACTTAACCACTTTTTTGATCGCGGGTTCCCGAGCTGGCGGGCTCAAAATTGTGTTTCTATTGTTCTATGTCCTACAAACAGCACCTAGAGTTCTGCGATATACAAATTGACAGTCGGACTCCTCGGATGGTGGGCTCAAGATTGCACTTCTATTGTTTTGTGACATATAAACAACTCCCATAGTTTCGCAATATACAGATTGACCATCGAACTCCCCCATCATGCCATGTTCCATGTTACACGTTTTTGCACTCAAAATTTCCAAGACATACAATTTGACCGTAGGGTCCTCATGTCTCCTGAGTATCCCTTGACACCCTATTTCATACTCCATCCCCTTCAAGCCTGTATGTGACATCCATAACAATTATGAAAAAAATACAATGCATATGCTTATTTAGTCATTCTAATGTTCATGTACACATGCTTGCATCAGAAAAAGTTGGATGAGTGGCATGGGCATGAGTAGTCAATAATCGCAAACATCAACAGAACGATAAGGCCAAAGGTAAAAATTCATACATTGTGTTCTTGCTATGTTTACCAAACAAATATATTGAGTTATTTATTCATCTATGCCATGATAAATATTTTTATTTCATCTACAACACATGCTTTGCAGTTCACAAGAAGTATCGACGAGCACAAGTGAAACTCCCAACATAGTGCAAGCTCTGCATACTAAGAGGTATGGTTACAAAAATCTGACCTGCATACTTCATCCAAAATGTGCATATACTTGTACATTTATGCCAAAAAACAAAAAAACAAAAAAATGATACAAACTGCCATTCATAGTACTTTTTGTGTTCAAAAAATGTCACCAAGTCTAAACTTATAACACCCAGTATACTATCGATAGAAGGCTTGAACAACTGCGGAACTGGACAAGTGTTCCTTGGGGACATAATGGTCATGTATAGCACCTACTATATGCATTATGCATGCTGACATGATAGACAACGTAGTCGTGATGACAGTCACGCTGGCTATCCCTACACAACTTGTCCAGAAACATGCAAAAAAGATCTTGCCAAGTAATGGGATATCTATTACAAATTTTAATATATTGTCGAAAACAATATATGATCGTGATGATTGTGATCGGATTATATCGCTCAATGAAACAAGTATTGTGGAAAAAGTTCCCACGGTTTGTTCAAAATATTGTTTCGTACCGGACACAACAATTAGCCAACTTGCACAGAGAAATGACATTTACCCAATCGGAACCATTGGTACAACTGTCACACTCGCAAGAAAAGTTGGCTCGCAACACATTTTCCATATAAAAGATGGAGAGTCAAACAATGACAATGAAATGGTACCGTTCTCCATCTAGTTTTGTCCTTTACTTTCACATCCTCATATATCTCGGTTATGTTACACAACTATTACAATGTTCCATGTTGCAGCTACAATTGTTCGACACCTATTCAAATTTATTTTCCTTAATGGAACAACAATTGCATAAAGGGAAATTTCCACTTATGCTCTTCAAAAACATAACAAAGAAAAGAGATGTTAAAGAAAGGATCTTTTGCACAACCCAAGCAACATTTGTAACAGAATTGCGAACAGACATAGTACAGGATCTCAAGAAACTAACTAGCTCAACAATTGTTGTACGTATACATCTACAATTCCATCCACACTTTGTCATAAAAATTGCCTTAAACAATTTTGTGCAGCTTTTTTGTTATACACTTGTATATTATATTGTTCAATATACTAACTACTATGCTCATGTGTGCAAGTTGAGGGTGTTATGGTTGCAAAAAATGCGTACTCGACCCCCTTCGAGCCTGTATGTGCCAAATGCAACTCTCCTACTTCTGCCTCTGCTTTCATAAATGATGGCACAATTGATTTCCTATGATGCAGTAAAAAATGCCCTTACATATATAGGCATTGCCTCAACATTTCCATTTGAACCCTCAATAAGAAAATTGTGCATTGTACAATTAGACAACCTCTGTTACAAGATGTGCTTCCTAGGTTGGCAGAATTGCCATATGAAGTATACCTAAAAAAAAAGGCAAATAGTGTCTACATGTTACGCAACTTTCGTGTCCATAGAAAATTTACATTAAATGAGGACAATGCCATACTGCATATCGATTGAACCAAAAAAAATAAAAAATCATATCATGTGTTGACAAGAAACGAAACAATATCATATGTATTTGTCCATGCTACCCAATCAAGATATGAATAGAGTTTTGCAGTGTCATGACAAATTGAACTAGAAGCGCATAAGATTCTTTAGTCCAGGAATGAGAAGCATGAGGAGAGACCTCATACAAAATATCCAACAGTGAATAAATCAGGTCCATCCTTTGAGCCATCAAAATGGCTTGCTCCTCTGAACGGAACCATCAGGCATTTTCAATAATATTGAAAATTTAGCATTGTTCGAACTCCATTAAGTTAAATGTTGACACTCTTTTCCAGAACTAGTAATGTTAGAACATTGCCAGGTCAGCATGATCTTGGTTCATAGTACTATCAGAAGCAAATGTTCATAGTAATATAGTAATCGACAAATTTCTTGGTGCCCATTTGGGGATTCGGTTATAGATGGGATACAATGCCCAATCTCCACTGATTTTTTCCTGTCTTGTGTTTGGCAAACTTTTGTTCATGTGCTTTCATACTGTAGTTCAAGGTTCTCATGGGCCCAGTTTTTGAATTATGGTTGGATGATAGATTCAGGGTCTTAGTGGTTTTTTTATGATCTTAAAGAATATACAAGACCTGCCTTTCCTTTTAATGTAATCTCTGTGAAGAAAATGTAATATGTAGTTCATTTTAGCACTTTTACTTGATCGATGAAATTACCAAAATTCTTCTTCAAAAATATTTTGAAATAAAAGGATATATGCTAGGTGAAGTCCAATGGGATTATGATATCAACCATAGAAAATTCAAATTCAAATTCGTCCTTGTTATACTTACGGTGAAGTTGACAGTACAATAATTTTACTTGAACAACCCTCCACTGATTTTTCTGTAGCTTTTCAATGCTTCTCTTATGCAAACACATCTTGGAAAGTATAACTATGACTCACTTTCTCTATTCCTTGATTGAAGAGCTTGTTCACCTGTCTAATGCACTTCATAGTTACTGTTAATACCATTAATGGGGCTTTATTAAGACCAATTCTTGCTTCCGAAAATTTCCTTCCCCTTTCTTTTTCCCCTCTACTTTCCCTTTCTGGTTACTTAGTCGTTGTTATACTTACGGTGAAGTTGACAGTATAATAATTTTACTTGAACAACCCTCCACTGATTTTTCTATAGCTTTTCAATGCTTCTCTTATGAAAACACATCCTGGAAAGTATAACTATGACTCACTTTCTCTATTCCTTGATTAAAGAGCTTGTTCACCTGTCTAATGCACTTCATAGTTACTATTAATACCACTAATGGGGTTTTATTAAGACCAATTCTTGCTTCTGAAAATGTCTAAGTGCGCGGGTTGGCAGATTCACGCATTCAGATTTCCATTGATGCTTTTATATCACAAGTCCAGCCGACCACTTACCCATTCCATACTCAACAACTTTTTTGATCGCAGGTTCCTAGCCAGGCGGGATCAAGATTGCGCTTCCATTGTTCTTCCCCCTACAAACAGCACCTAGAATTCCCTGATATACAAATTGACAACCAAATTCCCCTTTCTTTTTCTCCTCTACTTTCCCTTTCTGGTTACTTAGTCATTTTTATAAATATGTTTCATGCTTTCATATCACGAGTTCGATCAACTGCTTCCCCATCCCATACTTGGCCACTTTTTCCATCGTCGGTTCCCGGACAGGCTTGCTCAACATTGCGCTTCCATTGTTCTACGACCTACAAACAACACCCAAAGTTCTACAATATACAAATTGACCGCCGAATTCCGCCATCATACCCTATTCTGTGTTACACATTTTGCAGTGAAAAGTTCGGAGACATAAAATTTGACCATCGGGCCCTTGTGTCTCCTGAGCATAACTTGTGACCCTATTTTGAAGCCTGACCGACCACTTTCCATACTTGGCCATTTCTTGGAATCTCTTTCGGGGGTCGTCGGGTTGGTGGGTTCATGAAATGTCCAATCCTTAATCGCTCTTCGCCATCCCCACCACCTTCGCACTTCTTTCTAGATATGCAATTATTAAGCTTTAATGTTAACAACTCATCATGCAGGAACCATAAAGATTGTCATTAATGTGTGAAAGGCTCGAGGAGATCTCCCATTAATATGAATTAAACCAAGATTTGTGGAGGGTTATATTATCCCTTCAGAGTGTTCATTTCAAACATCATGGAATCTCTTTCGCGCATCGTCGGGTTGGTGACTTCACAAAATCTCCAATCCTTAATCGCTCTTCGTCGTCCCCCCCACCTTCATACTTTTTTCTAAGTATGCAATTAGTAAGATTTAATGGTAACAGCTCATTACACAAGAACCGTAGAAATTGTCATTAATCGGCGAAAGGCTCAAGGAGATCTCCCATTGATACGCATTAAACCAAGATTTGTGGAGGGTTATATTATCCCTTCCGAGTGTTCAGTCCAAACATCATCTGGAGCAAACGGACATTCTCATCAACTTATGGAAGCATCTTTATAGTAGTTCTGTCTAGATATAGTAAACACCTTAGGGAATGATGACCAGAACTTCCAGTGGTCCAGGGCATATTCTTACTATTCATCTCCTTTCGCCTAGAAGGAAGTAAGGAGATGGTCCCTTGGTGCATCGACAAATATATTTCAAGACAAAGAATTCCAAGGCAACCCCCCTGCTCAAACAACCCCCCATGCGTTTATTTGTTTTATAACCCTATAAACGTGTATATCCTACCCCCCTGTGTTTATTTGTTTTGTAACCCTATAAATGTGTATATCCTGCATTCGCTCTGTATATCCATCACTCGCTCCAAATTTCAAGGATTTTGCAAAAAATCATGAAAGAATAGTTGACACAGAGGTTGATGCGGTCGATTTCGAGCCAAAAGAAGATGATCTGATGGACGATGATACGATGATGGATGATGGCAATGCAAACGTTGTTCCCACTCCTATGCCCAAATTGAAATCAACCATAACAGGGGGCACTTCCCAGCTCGGCGATGGCATCCCTAACAAGACCAAAGGAAGGGGTTTCAAAAAAGAAACGGATGTTGAACATAATAATTGCTTTGCATCTCGAGAGTTTGAGTATCTCGACTTGGATGGCGGTCCTTGCCCTCAGAGATGTATCATTTCCTTTCATTTTTAGGGTTTTGAATTAGGGTTTGGATTTTTCCCTGGTGCAGGTTGTGTCCCTGAAGTCTGTGACTATAAGGAGATGGTCACTTGGTGCGCTGAGAGATATATTTCAAGCCAAAGAATTATTCAATTACGGGACCACTCTCCTGTTCTCTAGACATAAAATTAACATCTTAGGGGGTGAGGACCAGAACTCCCAGTGGTGCAAGGCATATTCCTACTACCCATCCCCTTTCGCCCAGAACGAAGTAATTTGGACCTTTGGAATTGCTCGTGCAGGTTGTTTCCCTGAAGTCTTTGACTATAAGGAGGTGGTATCTTGGTCCCCTTCTGCCCAGAACAAAGTAATTTGGACCTCTGGAATTGCTCGTGCAGGTTGTGTCACTGAAGTCTTTGACTGTAAGGAGGTGGTCTCTTGGTGCACTGAGAGACATTTTTCAAGCCAAAGAATTATTCCACTGCAGAACCACTCTCATGTTTCTTTGTCACCTCGGGTCTTCTGCAAGATGTTGAGATTTCCGCAACCAACATTGACCTTCAGAGGAGAAGACTGCAAGGAGTTCCTAAAAAAACATGATAATCAGGTTTGTATGCATGTTCAAGAGCTTGTCGATGCCTTGTCACACTAGATGAACAACACATAATTGTATGCATGTTTTTTTTTGTAACTCCTCTACCTGTATTTATGACAAGTATGTTCAATGCTTCAATGCAAAGAACTCAGTCCAATGTCTATGGATAAATATATATTACCCACTATTTTTCTTATATATTTACTATTAAAAAATTGCCTTGGAATCTTGGTTGGTGCTTCTTTGTTGTATTTAACACCTCTTCTCATTTGCATGGTTTGATAGTCTCGTAATTCTTAAATATTGTATTGACTCAAGTAATTTGATCAAATATGAAGCATTGAACAATTATATGACAATGCATTGTGTCGATCACGTGAGGCTTCTATGGAAACATAAATAAATTTCACACATTTTCAAACCAACATTCAATTCCATTCATAATGTAGATAGAACATAGCAACACTAATTCACGATGTGGGAGTTGGGGCCCCACCCAAGAAGTTTTGTTCTCATCTCAACCTTGTTGAGCGAACAATCTCTTATTTCCCTCTCGCTTCCTTGATTTCTTCACTCAAAAAGGAAACATATTATTGGTTGTTTATCCCTTGGCCTCTATTTGAGCACTTTTACTTTATTAATGAAATTACCAAATTTCTTCTTCGCAAATATTTTGAAAAAAAATGATATATGCTAGCTAAAGTCAAATGGGGCTATGAAATCAATCACAATATTAAAATTCAAGTTCGTCATTGTTATACTTACGGTCAAGTTGACAGTACAATAAGTTTATTTCTAGATATGTAATTATTAAGATTTAATGCTAACAGCTCATCATGCAGGAAGTTTAATACTTAAAATAATATTTCAAGGCATTAAACAATGTATCAAAAACGCAATTACTCCCACAGGTTGCAATAAAAACAAATCTTCAACAAAGCATTAGTTGATGCACCCCAGTCACCTGAAATGACCAATAGCACAATCTACGAAATCGACCTTCTGTTACACATTATTTTCATCATCCCTATGAATGTTAATGATGTAAACCTATATGTTTCCTTCAGAGGGGTCAGTGGCCTGAGTTCTTGAAGAGAGAAGGGAGAAGAACTTTTCCTGAGAAA
>SNQJ01S0049755.1:118259-153724 GCA_010110895.2 Picea sitchensis | reverse complement strand
CAAGTTTGGCATGTTGTTGTCAAGATATTGGATTAAAAAGATTGGAGGAACATTACAAATGGACCTCACATATGCCACTATTCCAGTCTTTGGAGGAGAGCACAAAATATTGTATAGAGAAGCTCAGTTGGCTTACATTGTCAGTGACGAAGCAGACCCCACTAATCATCCTATCTTTGCACTTGACACGGATTTGGGGTCTAGTTTGTTGCATCTCACTGATACTCCTGAAGCCCCTCTTGAAATCAGAAAGAAACCCATTTATTGTCATGAAATACATCCTCCAACTACCTCTTTATGGAAGATGTTCTTCGACAGAGCCTCTTCTAGTGAAGGTGCTGGTGTTGGAGTGGTTTTTGTGTCACCTTGTCAAGAAACCATATCCCTATCATAGAAGCTAGAGTTTGAAACTACCAATAATGTGGCAAAATATGAAGCTCTTGTTTTAGGTTTAAGAGCTGCAAAGGAAATGGGGATTCAAGAGGTATCGTGTTCGGAGATGTTGAGTTGATAATCCAGCAGGTCAAAAACGCTTATCGGGCTAAACATCCTTGGCTCAAAAGTTACAGAAATGAGGTGTGGGACCTAATTGATAATTTCTTCTCGGCTTTCAACATCTCTTTTATTCCAAGAGAAGAAAATACTTTGGCCGATTCCCTAGATGTCTCAGCTAGCTACTTTAGGATCCCTCTGTGACCTAAGATCAAATATGACGTTGAGATAAGATATAGGCCATCTGTACCAGACAATATCAGGCATTGAAAGGTGTTTGAGGATGATCTTGAAATCAGAAAATTCCTTGTGTCTGTTGATGAGTTCTCTGCATTGCACATTGATCAAGATCCTGATCCCGAAGGTGATCTTCACCCTGAGGTATTTTTAAATAAAATTGATAATCACCATATTGTTCAGTTGCCTAGCAATCACATTCCAAAGGGACTAGTTCCTTTAGAAAGATTGCTCGATGGAAATGATGTGGCAGTGAAGGGTAAGGTTTCTAATGAGGATGTTGATGTAACTGAATGCAATATTGGCATAGAGGAGGATCCTAAGTTCGTCAAGTTGTCAAGCAACCTGTCAAGGGAGCAGAGAGCCGAGTATGTTGAGTTATTAAAAGATTTTGTTGATGTGTTCGCCTAGACCTATGAAGACCTCAAGACATATGACACAGTTGTCATTGAGCATAAGATCCCACTGAAAGAAGAGGCTAAGCCATCCAGGCAGAAGCTAAGACAAATTAATCCAATGTTGTTGCCTGTCATGGAGAAAGAAGTAAAGAAGCTATTGGATTCTCAAATCATAGTCCCTTTGAGATATTCTTAGTGGGTGGCTAATCTGGTGCCAATAAGAAAGAAGAGTGGAGAAATCAGACTTTGTGTTGATTTCAGGAACCTGAACAGGAGCTCAAGAAAGGACAATTACCCCCTACCTAAGATGGAACACATATTGCAGAGGGTAACTGGTGCATCCTGGATATCCATTATTGATGGATTTTCTGGCTACAATCAGATAGCAGTCCTGCCTGAGGATAGAGAAAAAACAACCTTCACCACTCCTTGGGGCACATTCATGTATGCCAAAATGCCTTTTGGATTGATGAATGCAGGAGAAACATTTCAGCGAGCCATGGACATAGCCTTCATTGGGGAGATATATCAGTTTGTGGTTATTTATATGGATGACATCATTGTCTTCTCTAGTTCTGATAAAGAGCACTATTGTCACTTGAGGAAGGTTTTCTTGAAATGTAGAAGGTTTGGCCTTTCCTTAAACCCCAAGAAATATTTGTTTGCCATGAAGGAGGGGAAGATGTTAGGCCATATAGTATCCACCGAGGGAGTGATAATTGATCCCAACAGGGTAGAAGCAATTCAGACCCTGTCACTCCCTAGGTCCAGAAAAGTAGTCCAGAGTTTTTTGGGAAAGATCAACTTTTTGAGGAGGTTTGTTTCAATTTTTGTTGAGTTGGTGAAGCACATCACAACCATGCTCAGAAAGGGAAATGAAGTAAAATGGACTGCTGAACCCACGGGATCTTTTGACTAAATTAAAAGGGCAATGACTGAGGCACCTGTGTTGATCAGTCCTGATTACTCCAAGGAATTTCTGATTTTCTCCTTTGCTTCATTTGACAGAGTAGTAGTTGTTCTATTACAGAAGAATGCTAAAGGGTTGGAGCAACCCATTTCATTTTTCAGCAGGGCATTAAGAGATGTAGAGGTCAAATATGACATAATGGATAAGAAAGCTTATGCCTTGGTCAAGGCCCTTAAAGCATTCAAAGTCTATGTTTTAAATTCAAAAATCATTGCATACGTTCCTTCAGCCTCTGTGAAGGACATCCTTATACAGCCTGACATAGACGGGAAAAGAAGCAAGTGGATTGCCAAGATCCTTAAGTTTGACCTGGAAATAAAGCCCACCAAGTTGGTTAAAGGGAAAGGTTTAGCTAAGCTGCTGGTTGAATCCAATTATAAGGCCTTGGGGGTTAGCTTCATCAATGCTTACTCAGAAAATTAGCAAGCTGAGTTTTCCAACAAAAGCTCTCAGGGTGGTTTATCACTGGCAGAGTGCACTTGGTATAGAGACATTATATATTTTCTGCTAGAATTGAAACCCCCCAATGGAGTAGGGAAAAGCAAGGCAAGAGCTTTAAAGCTCAAGGCAGTCAGGTATTTCCTTATTGACCAGGTTTTATATTGGAAAGACCCTTTGGGAGTGCTTCTGAGATGTCTAAACCCACAAGAGGCCCAAAGAGTTATGTTTGATTTCCATAGCAGCCTCTGTGGGGGACACCATTTTTGGAAGACTATAACCCACAAAATTCTCAGGGCTGGGTACTACTGGCCCACCTTATTCACTGATGTCTGCAGAGAGGTCAGAGCTTGCATCAAATGCCAAAGGTTCTTAGGAATGCAACAGCTCAAATCTATGCCACTAAAGCATGTAGTAGCTTCAACACCCTTTCAACAATGGGGGTTGCACTTCATTGGAGAAATTCATCCTCCCTCAAGCGGCCAACATAGATGGATCTTGATTGCAATGGACTATTTTACCAAGTGGATAGAAGCTATCCCCACCAGGAGTGCTTCACACAAAGTTATCAACAACTTCCTGGAGGATATCATAGTAAGGTTTGGCTGCCCCAGCAGGATTGTCACTGATAATGCTGCCTCTTTCAGGTCTGAACATTTGGTTAAGTTCTGTGAGCAGTTTGAGATTTCACTGATTCATTCCACTCCCTATTATCCTCAAGGAAATGGACTAGCAAAGTCTTCCAATAAAATCCTGATCAAGCTCATTAAAATATTCTTGGAAGATAATAAGAAGGCCTGGGACTCAAAACTCAAATCCTTGGGCACCTCCCCTTTTCAACTTGTTTATGGGACAAAAGTTGTTTTTCCCACTCGGCTGGATCTACCTGTAGCTAAATTCTTTCAAGATTATGAAGGAGAGATAGACCATATGGTCAGAAGAATCAATCAAATGGTGGAAGTGCAGCAGACTAGGGAGCAGTCAATGGACAGAGCTCACAGTCATCAGTAGAAGATCAAACATGCCTTTGACAGGAAGGTCAGAAAAGAGGAATTTGAGCTGGGAGATCTGGTGATTAAGTGGGATGCGCCCAGGCAGGATAGAGGCAAGCACAACAAGTTTGAATCCCTCTAGATTAGGCCCTTCAAAATATCTGAAGTATTTTTAAATAACACCTACAGGTTGCAGGATTTGGAAGGCGAGGAGGTTTTTAATGGCCCTGTGAATGGGCGTTTCCTGAAGAAATGTTTTGTTTGAGCCTCTAGTGGCTCTTTCCATTTTTGTAAATATTGTTTTATGTTTGTGTTCAGTTTCAATAAGGGACTTCATAGCCCAACAACAAGGCACTGAAGCTGCAAAAGAAGTTCTTGGCAGCCTGCAGGGGGCGTGCCATCCCCCATGGAGCCTGATGTTATCACTAATTTTGGTAGTGGTGTGTTTCCTCATGAATTGGCCTTCATTGGCGAAAAGGGAGGAAGAAAAGGGTGAAAAAACCCACTTGTGCTAAGTTTTGAGCGGGCACATTTTTTCTAAAGGGCACTCAGATCTGGGTGGCTAGAATTTGTGTGNAGACCCCCCCCATCGTTCTTCCTTTAACATGGGGGGGGGGGGTCTGAAATTATCACTAAAGGGCGCTCAGATATGGGCGGCCAGAATTTGCGCACCCAGATCTACGACGCAGACCCCATTTCAGACCCCCCCTACCTTTCTGCCTTTAATGGGGTGGGGTCCGGAATGGAGTGGTTTCAAATGGGCCCCCCTCCTCTCGTGTTTCCCTCCTATTGGTTGTTGGACCCCTCCCTCTAAACCACTTACCGCCTTTACTCTCAACTTCCATCTGCCCTCCACTCACTTCTTTCCATGTGTCTCACACTCCCTATCACCCCCCCACCTAAGCTAATTGTTCCCTCTCCCTGTCGTTGAGTCAGCATTTCTCCTCTTGCTTTCCTCCACCTTTCATTCCCACACATCTGTCCCCCCATTATCCCAGGTGTCTTTTCCTCTTTCCTCTCGTCCCTCTCACCTCCTGACACCTGCATCCCTTCATCCACCTCATCCTTCCCCACATCTTCCACCTCTGACCTGTCTCAGTGCAGTGCATGCACCTTCTGTAGCCCACACTCTCCCAATCACCTTCCATCCATCATATCTGTCCACATGGTCCTCTCTCGTTTCACCTCCCCCGTCAGATCCCCATCCAAAATCATCGGTGGGTTCTCTTATAATAGTCCAATGAAGCAACAGACAACCAATGACAGTCTGCCACAAATCCCAGGGGCAGAGTTGACCAAGGCCTTTCAGATCCCGATGAAGCAGTTAATGCAGATGTGGAAGGTGGGTGAGACATCGTCTCCTTCCATAAATGGAAAGCCAAGAAAAGACAAGCGCAGAGGTGATTGTCAGTGCTTTCTGACAAAGATTGCATCCGTCAGAAGACTGCATGGACATTCTGCCCAACCTCTGCATGAACAGCCTGACAGAGAAGCTCCTCAACGTCAAGCATTGAACTCTGGATGTGATCGTGTCTCGGACATCTGAGCCTGTCTGAGTATATTTAGGCATTTTTGACATTTTTTGTTGGTATCCATGGTAGAGATAAGCTCCCAACTGTAAAGCTTTGAGGAAGCACTGGTTTTCCTATTTATGTATTTGTAGGTGAAACATTTTTGTTTAATGAAAGACAGCTTATTTTCGCCTCTTTGTAATTTGTTGTTTTAAAACACTTGGAATTGGAGTATCCAATCGAGGATCGTGATGATGCTATGATGGTCTGATTGTAGTGGTATCATGATCAGTTTTTCCTAGTTTCCTGTGTCATTTTCTTCCTCTTACCCTGAGTAGCTCATTGGAAGATCCAATCGAGTGGTTATAGTAGCCACTGTGATGCAAGGTTCGATCTCGACGTTGTTTTAACTGTGTCATCCAGGCATATCTCAACATCTTGTTCTTTCTTCTCCAGGTTGTTGGAAGCTTGATGCCTATAGTAGACCTTTGTAGTCTCTCTCACCGAGTCTTCCTCCTACTCACCCTGATTACAACTTACTGACTGAAGTTAGATTAAGACCTCACATGTTGATGCATAGCCTAGTTCGGGGTTCTAAGTTAAAGCGATATTGTTCCGAGTTCGTTCTCTATCAATCACCCCTTTTACAAATCGTGACATAAACTGATGGGCGTTGGGATCTACTCCTGCTGCAATCCAGGAGTGACTTATGACGCTAACATTTCTGGCATCGTTGCCAGGGACGAAGTTGAAGATTTTCCCCGAAATTGAATGACATTGAGCCTCTGATTCTGAAGTTGCATCATGTATCAGGGCCCTTCAAGATTGCTACTGTGCACCTGGCGAGTCCATTTTGATGACTCCACTAAGGCGAACCTGTTGTTTTAGTCGTGGCTTCCAGAGGCAAACACACGAGGTCTACCCCGCAGTTGCCCTTGGCGACACCTGAAGCAGATCTAGAGAATATTATCATAAAGGGAAAGGCCCACAGAGAAGGAGCTTCTACTGTTGAACCAGGTATTTCTGATAATTTTCCATCTCCTTCTCTAGAAACTCCATTTTCTGCTTCTCATTTCCCTGTCATACCTTCTGCTGGACTTTCTACAACACTAAATTTTGGGAGTGTTCCTGTTGAGTTTTCCTCTCTTGGTCTGGGATTGGAGGGAAAAATCCTTGTCACTCCTATCTCCCCTCAAACTGTACCTTGGTCTAGACCCAGGAACTTAGGATATTTTCCTACCCCAGGTTTTAACACCCCTCCTCCTATTATTGTTGCTACTATTGTACCCACACCAAGCTCTGCTGACTTGAGCCCTATAGTTTCCCCTGTTCGGACACCTTCTCCTCCTAGTTCTCCTCCACCTAATATCCCTATGGTAGGAGAAAATCCCCCCATGACCAGGATGGAGGAAAATTAAAGAGCACCCAAATGTCAAATGCACAAGTCAAGCCAAAGCCTAGTGCTAAGCGCCAAGCCACATGGAGAATGAGCCACGAATCTATGTGCACAACACTTGATCATCCATTTTGAGGGATGTCGATTTTACCAGTTGTCAATGAAAAGATCCATGTGTCGACAAAATCAAACACCTGCCACCAACATGACATAGTTTTGTTTTGGGCTTCCAAGTGTTAGTCATATGTTGGGAGATTTTTTTGATGGGTTGTTTGGTGGAAAAAACAGGAATGAAGTTGATCTGTTGGGCTCCTTGGGAAACAAAACGAGGGATGTTGATTCTTTGGATGGGGAAAAGGAACTAATAGGCATGCTTTCGAGTAAGAAGAGGATTGTTCATGCATAAAAAGCCCCAGTGCGAAGAGGAAAACGCATTGAGCATTGAAAAGAAAGGGATAACACTATTTATGGTAGCGTTAATGTAATTCTCGATTCTACTTTCTTTAATAAGTTGGAGAGACTTTAGTAAAGTTGAAGAGCATTTCAAAGAACAGGTTATGTTTCCATTTGTTCAGGTGGCCTTGCGGGTGACAGAAGAGTATTTGTTCTAGCCACTGGTCTTGCATTCAGTATACAACATATCTGGAAATATATCAGAGAGAAGAGACCTTGACTTCCCTACTCACAAGGTTATGGTTATGACTGTTCGTTGTGAAGATATTTCTAATGAAAATCTTGCTAAACTGGCATCCAATGAGAATTGGCTAGAACTAAAGGAAGGCTGGACAATCTTGTCCTGTGTTAGGGTTTGGAACAAATAGTATCAGGGTGTTTTATTAGATCCAGAACTATTAGATTGATGCTTATAACTTTGTATTTCTGATTTATATGTGATGACGGGTTCAAATCAAAATGAAGAAATACCCAGATAAAGTAATACAGGGGGCATAGAAATGAGCTATTGGTAAGCTTGTTGCATTCAAAAGTTGTTTTGAGTATTCACTTTTGGAAATAAATCACAGTTTAGGGAGCAGGTTCTTTCCCTATCATGATTAATCTTGCATACATAAATGTAAAAAATGTCAAACTCAAAATCCTAAAGAATGGCAGTGGAAATGAGAAATATGTATACAGTTTCACTCTTAGCTCTTGCCTTTTAACAACATATAATCTTACTCCAACAGGATATGAGTAAATATCGTATCAACATTTGATCTAAAGGGATAAGAATGAGATATGTAGCAAGTAGATCCAGTTTAAAAGGAAACATTAAAAAGGAATTTGACCTCAAGGGTGTGATGAAAAGATATGTGTGATCAGTCAAATCTATATTACAAGGGCCAACAAATACCACCACGGGTGGCGAGGGGAAGATGGCAATCGGAGATATCAATTCGGATTTTCCTTGATAAATCAATTAGTTCCATATCTCTAGATTTTAAGGATACAGATGGAAAGGCATTTGACTTAAGTTGTCCCAGATTTCTTGCACAATATCATAGATTGTTTTTATTTTTAGTTCAATGACCCATGAGTTAGTTCGAGGAGCAGATAGGTATAATCGTCTAATATATTTTCTATTGAACATCATTTGGTAGTGAAGCGAGAGGGAGGCGAGGGAGAGAGGGTTTAATGAGAGACCACGGGGAATGCAGGACTAAGACTCTTTTTATGATTGTAAAGAAGGAACTATTTCATTTTTCACTCAATGCTACAACCCTTTTGATGAGAAGACTTTTTCCTCTAATCTCATCCTTATTTTTTCTTACTTGTAAAACATGTTATCTTTGCAATGCATTTAAATTATCTTGTTATGTTGATAAGGAAGTGAATATTTTACTGATTTCTTTCTCATTTCAAGACTTGTTTTTAAGTACCTTATTCTTTGTTTCTGAATGACATTTGGGATCATAAATCTTTCTGTGTGAGTGAACATATTGGACACTTGCATATTTATTTCTTCTTATAGTTTTATATGCTTTGTTAAATTATTTCACATTTACTAAGTAAGTGTGATCAACACTTATTTACAATCAGAGAATATCAATCTCTGATTGATATTCTCTTTCTTTATTTACTGCTGGAACCTCCAACCTTTTCAAAAACCAATATGCATTTATCCATAAAAAACCATTGCAATGGCGAGATGTGGTGGGCTTGACCCTATAGCAGTATAGGGGAAACTTATATCACTAACAACAACCATCTCCATGAGGAAAAAGTATTTTACTCCAGCTATTAATTGCCTTGCAAGATGAAGTGCACCCTCTTCCACAGAAGCCATACCATATATCTTACTTAATATCACAAGTTCCCCTCTACTATGACATATCAAGGCTTTTAAGCCAAGATAACATAATACAAAAAGGAGAAACACCATGTAACGAATAGAAAGAGTTGTAGCGTTAGAAACTTGTAAAAAATCAAGCAAGGAGTCTGTCTGCTATGACTTATCAAAGATCTTAAGCCAAGTTAACTTCAGACACAAAAAAAAAAACCATGTAACCAGCGAAGGTTGCATTAGAGCACGTGAAAAACAAACGAAATGTGCATGTCCACGGAACCTCACAGTTTGTAAACAACACTTCAAATTCCAACTTGATCTAAGGCATACCACTTAGGGCATCCATGCAGCTTTGTTGGGATGCAAATAATAATACTTCCATAAATTAGACTACGCCATCTCTTCTTTAATTATAGTTTGCCATGAAAGCACATGTTTTGCACTAAACAATTGAGTCACACTTTAGATTTGTCCAATGATAAATCAGAGGAAAGGATGTCAAGGCACGGTAGAGCTGGTTGATAAGGTATTTTCATTATATAGTATAAAAAAAGTCATTTTTTCCAGTAAACTTTGTATTCCTGGCTAATTATTTTACCATACAAGCATTATTGTTGGCGTAGAAGCTATAAAATGTAAATGACAAGGGGGAAGCTATATGTTGAAACTAATAATACTGCAAACACTTGTGGATGCTATGGATTGACCCCTGTTCTTCCATAAAATGGGGTAATCATTTTTATGTCCGAAAAATAGGCATAAACACGACCACATTCATATAAAATTATAAATGTCTATTAATAATTGAGTTGGAGATTTGTCCTAGCATTACCCAAGAGGATTTTAGTAGATTATTGTTAAGTACATGTTACATTCTTCCTCTTTAGAGTTACCTTTTACATTCCCAACCATTTTTCTCCGAAGTCTATACCAAGTGAAGGAAATTAACAATCATAATTCCCCAACTAATCCATAATGAACTAAGCTGCAATTCTCATTTTCATATTTCAACTAAATCGTCATTCTTCAATCTGTGGAATAACTGATCAATTACTTATGACCTATGTGTTCATTTTTTCAATAAACTAGGCTCAACCGTAGAGTTCGTTCCAATTTTAGCATTTCCATGAACCATAGACCATTAGGTTACACAATAAACAATTTGCTTTCTGATAACCAGATCCTGAAGAGCACCATTGCAAGTACACAAGTATCCTAGGAAACCCTTCTCCAACAAGGAAGAAAATCCATCAATCCTTTGCTATATTCTTCAAGAGAAAGACCTCCCACCATAAACCTAGCACAAGGGTGCCCACAAAGACCTCGGCTAGCACTTGAGAGAGGTGTACTTCAGTCCAAGAACAAGTACTTGCTAAATTTCCAAACTCACTTGTGTTATGATTCTCCTCAATGGGGAATTTACCTTTCTTTATATTAGACTAAAACTATCAAAAGTAGTGTCTATTGAAACATGAGGCCAACCTCAACTCTGATATAATACAATAATTACCATGTGGTGTCTTTTACATTAATTATCTTTCCTTTATGGTGGGGCCTATACCCTTTACATCTAAATTAGGGTTACATGCAAGTCGACTCTTGGACAATATAGAAAGTCTCACACACCCACTAGTGCTTTGCCACTAGAGGCACATCCATTTGTGCTCGATACAGGGGATGTCCACATATTTATCTCCTTTGCGTCATACGGAGAATCACTTTCGATTGGTGCTGGTCCACATGGATCACATGTTCACTTTGTGCTCGGCCACATGCACGTCTGTTGAAATAATGTACCAAAGTGTATTCTTATTATTATTTGATATATTATTCATTGGATCAATCCCAATGTGGATTGATCATGTAAACTTATTAATAAAAGGACCAAATCCTTTAGGTTGGTCACTAATATTGTAATAGGCAAAGAAGAAGTCATTTGATATATCAAAGAGACCTTGAAATATAATAAAGGTGGATTTATAATACTTGATTAAAAGTCAGCCACATGATGAAGACACTTCACCGTGTGATTAGTATAAATAGAGGCCCCAAGCAACAGCAGACACACCTCACTTGCTCATTTGAGAGACAGTTTGACTGCAGTTGGAGAAGAAGCGAGAGTGGCGTCTTTGGGAGAGGATATTCTATATTAGCAGGTTATCTCTTGGCATTGTGTGGTTATCTATAATAAGTTTTGTTGGGTTTCTTCCCTAGAGGTTTCAGGATAAATGGTGTGTCTCTTGTGGTGTGTGCATTTCTCATTGATCTTGTATTATGATGTTGTTATCTATTTAAATGCAAGAACTATAATAATGGATTCTTGTTTGAGCCAAGGCATCTTTCACAAGGTGGCGGCATTGTTGCCATTGTACATGCAAGTGGGCTTTTGAGGGTGAAGCACCATTCAAACCATCAGAAGTCATCTGGGATTACTTTGGCACTCTTAGTGCACATTTTCAGTGGCTAAATCTTTCGAGGTGAGCCCTGGTTTCACAAAATTGCTAAGTACCGAGCCAGGAGAGCCGGAAGGAACTAGAGTGCAGTGCCGGTGCCGAGCAGCTTACCAGGTCCGAGGAATCCATGAGATCAAGTTTGGAGGGTAATTTGGATTTCTCGAGGTCCAAACTACCGGGCTAAGCCTGGTGCACCTCCTGGTAAGTTCGAATTTGATTTTGAGCATTTTCATTTTAGTCATTTCTAGCTCCGGGTAAAAGATATGCAAGCAGAAGATTGATGACAAGCTGGAAGGCGTGGAAACTTTCTTTACTGAGTATAGAGGATGACTAATCCTTGAAGAATGACCTAGCAAGATGGAGTCAAGAAATCTTAGGAACAGGCGATCTTGAGAAAAATGACATCCTAAAGGACCTGATCGAGCAAAAGAATCTTCTGAGATTCAATCCAAGAATCACCCTAATAATTCCATATGTGTCATCAAATAAGACTCTGAGAAATGTTTGATGCCCTAAGCGTACTATATGAAGGAAAGAACATGGTGGAAGATGATCTAAGAACTCGTGAAGAATCTGAGGGATGTGAAGGGAGAAACAATCCAGAATATTTCACTCGGAATCTGAGATTTAAAGAAACTTGATTAGAAACAGTGGAGACTTCATAGATGAATCTGAGCTCATAATGGAAACTTTAATGGTCTCATAAGACCTTGGGATGCATTCATCCAACGATTTGTGCCAAAATGGGCTGAAGTTTGACCGTCCATGGGAAGAATGCATTCAAAGAAGAAGCGGGAGTAGCTTCAATGGGTGAGTGCTAATGAAAGAGATGATGATCAGGCCTGGAATACTCAATCCATAATAGGAAGGAAGGAAACCCTACTTCGAGGAAGGAGACTCATAAAGAGCCTCGACCACCAAACAAATTCAATAATAAAGTCTCATCCAGGAGATTTAGGAAGAAAGGACAGTGAAAGGAAAGAGATTACTCATGCGTACAATACTATCCATTGTGACAAGATGGGACATTCTGCGAAAATTTGTCGATGAATGAGAAGATACAAAGTTGAAACATAGAAGCTCATGCCCATGTAGTTTAAGATGAAGAGCCACCTGAAAATATGATAAGAGAACAGATCAAAGAGACTATGTCTTAATCTCGGCCCTCTAGGATCGGTAACACCTAGGAGGACACATGGCTCATTAGCGGTGGTGCCTCTAAGCACATGACAGGTCGGAGAGACATTCTCTCTTGTATTTGAGAAAAGAGAATTTTTCTGAAAGTGACACTTGGAGATGATTACTAGTACACTATCAAAGGAGTAGGAGAATCAAGATCTGAGCTAAGTGGGGGGAAATCAATAAAGATGAAGGACGCACTCTATGTACCAAGTTTGACAAGAACCTCCATTTACGCTTTAGAAAAGAAAGGCTTTGAGTTGCCTTTATAGATGGAGAATTCCTCATATTAAGGATAAAGGAGAAACCCTGAATGAATAAATCATCATTGGAAGAGAATAAAATGGCTTGTATAAACTAAAAAGTCACTCAGAGGTTGCCATGACACACGCCATTAAAAACTCATGTGAAATTTGACATAGAACTTGATTGGCTCCACATCAATTGCAGGCACTTCTATACCCTTGCAAAGTTGTCATAGGTCTACCGGAATTCAAAATTGACCATGAAGGCATGGCCAATGGATGTACACAAGGTAAGAACATAAAGAACCCTTTTCGAAGAGATGACAAAGAAAGTCCTGGAAACCATTCATTCGAGGATGTATGTATTTGCTGCCATCATCATCTAATAATTGAACAACATACCTCTTCATTTATTGTTAGATTATTCTCTTAGACTTGGTGTATTTTTGAAATCTAAAAGATGAAGTGTTCAAACGACTCCAGGAATTCAAAGCCTTGATAAGCTTTCTGAGAAAGAAAGATAAAGAATACTAGGGTGGAGATAATGGAGGAGAATATGCGAACTCAAAAGGAGTTTGTGAGCTTTGAGAAAAGTGTTGGAATCAAGAGACTCTGGCTCCTTATAATCTCATAAAGTGGTGTAGTTAGGCAGAAAGAAACGGAAAAATGTATGCTTTAATGGAAGCTAGAAGGCTACTGTCCTTGTGATCAAAGTGTCTTCAATATTAACTTATCATGACAATGACCGTTCATTTATGGCTGGAAACTGGTATCCCATAGTGCTTGAGTTGAGACCCACTGAGATGTTCACGAAAAGCCGAGGTAATGCATCTAGAAATAAATATTTGGCTGCCGGGTTTCATGCATATTAGAAGAGAAACAAGGGACTACTTGAGGAAGAAGGGAATATTTGGCTGGGATCTTGCTGAGGGTATCCCGAGGCCTTCCCGAGAATTTACATACCAGGGTCCTTTGCCACATTGGGAATTGACCAGGGATGTGACCTTTGATGAAGATCTTGAACACTCAAGAAATTGAGAATGATACATATTGTCTGAACAGAAAGTCTCGTGAAGAGGAGCACAAAATGATCCCAGGCTATGCAGAATCAATGAGGGAGGTTCCAATTTGGGAACTAAAGTGAGGAAGCTTATAGTTTCCCCTAGCCAAGGAAATTCAGACCATGACTTGGGTAGAATTTCAAGAAACGCATCGGTGTGATCCTTATAAAATAAAAGAAACTTGGGCTAAGAGCTCATTCAAGATGGAGAAGGCATGGTGTTCCCCAGGAACCACGAGATGGTGAAAAGACCAAAGTCATTCTCTAGTATACTGACTTTGATGTGTGGCCTCCTAGAAGATGAGCCTACCCACTTTGAAGAAGCCATTGAGATGAAAGAATGGACAGATGCAATGCCATGGCAGGAGGAATACCAATCACGCCAATGAAAAGTGATGTATGGGAAATAGTTCCCGGACCGAAAAATAAAGGCGGTGAGGTATCCTCAAATGAAAGGCTCCTTCAAAAGGCTAAATTGTATTCAACGTGAGTATTGAAGAAAGTATAAATAAGATTAGATGTTTCTGGGGATTTTTCCAAAAAGAAGGCATTGACTATGAAGAGAATGGCTCTTGTGGACTCCTTGATGAGAACCATCATAGCTCTTGTAAATAAGATGAAGTGGAAGTTGCTGGGATAGATACTTAAAAACGACTTTCCCTAAATGAATTGTCTCGAAGAAGGAGTAATATAGAGCAAGCCTCAAAGGTTTGAAGTTGAGAGAAGACAATGAAGTCTCATGTATGTGAAAAGGTTTAGAAAGCATTGTGCCAGTTGAAGCAAGCTCCTAGAGCGGTATGGCCGTATAGACAGTTTTGCAGCCGAGTTTGGGCTTTACCAAGAGCAAAGAAGATTCTAACCTTACCTCTACTTCAAGGTTATGACAGCTAGATCGGAAATTACATTAATGCTATATCTGGATGACTTATTCTTAGCTGGAAAATAAAATCTCATCTGAATGTGAAGAGACTTTCTCGAGAATTTGAGAATAGAAAGACCTTGGCCTAGCCACATTTATTTTTGGGTCTTGAGGTATGGCAGTCAGGAAGATCTTCCTTAACCAAGGGAAATATCTGCAGTCCAATCACGAAGAGATTGACATGTTGGAATAAGAAGTCCATTAATAAACATAGGCGAAGTTGAAGTTGTTGTTCGACACTTCATCAGAATTGATTGAGTACCATGTTGTTACAAACAAATTATTGGATAGTTGATATACTTGTGAACACGAGACTGCTGGGACATTTGTTTATGGTGAACACCGAATTCTAGGTTTAGTAGAACAGACATGATGACCACTAATGGCTACAAAACAACTTCTTGATGAGGTACCAAGGAGTACAATAGGTGTAGTCTAACTTCTCGATGGAGATCATGATTTCACATTGAGTGGATATCACGATCACAGTTGACTGAGGAAGTGTTTACCAAGAAAGCTTACTGGGATGTTGTTTAGGTTTAAGATCAGCTTCGCAGTCTCATAAGACGAGAATGAAAAGCAATCCAACATTGCTCTCAGCATAGTGGAAGCATAATACACTGTTGCATGTTCCACCCGCATTTGCGAAGCTATATGGCTTCGGAAGATTGTTGACCGGTCTATTTGACCTAAAGAAGGAAGCAACCACGATCCTATACTTGACAACGGAAGCGCCTAAAGATGAGAGAATCTATATTCCATGACGAGGAATTGAGAGAGCATGAGAGATCGATATCATTACATTTGTGGCACTTAAATAGAAGAGGAGCCATAAAAGCTCGATGTTAGCATAGATGAAACGAGGTTGTTGATGTGTTGGCAAGTCTCTATCTCGTGTAATGTTTGATCATTTTCAAGATAATATTGGTATATCCGAAAGGACAGCCTTCCTTTCCGAAAAGGGGAGTAGTTTATATAATTAAGACATCTCTTGCTTCCATCTTTTTTCTGTGAAAGCGTAAATCAAGGCGATGTGATGAGACTAGAACTTTTCTTCCGGCTTATGGCCTGCGGCACGTAAAACCCGATCTAGTATCACCTTCGGCTTGATTATTAGGTGGCAGTAAAGCGAGGGGCGGTAATCTGCTTCTGACTTTATTACTTTTGGCCGTAAAAAGCAAACTGATGAGACGAATGCAGGCGTGCGTGCCACAAACAATGATTGTTGTGACGTAAAGCAGTCTAGTATCTTTCTTCCAACTTACGATAGGTTTGTGACATAAAGCAAGACGATGTTATGAGACAAAGTATTGTGCTTCCATCTTAATAGCTGTGACGTAAAGCTAGTCAGCTGTCTTGCTTCCCATAATCTTAAGTGTTAATGACTAATAAAAACAAACGTTGAGATGGAACTAGTATTATTTCTTCGACTTGAGAAGCTATGGCGTAAAAATAATCTAAGTATCTTGCTTCCGAGCTTGATTGTTTAGCCGGTAATAAAACAAAATACGATCACGAGCTTCCAACAGCCATTTGTGACATAAAGCCGGTCTTGTATTATGATGAGGCTTGACCCTGTGCTATAGTGATGATGATGATGTATTAGTTTTATACTAATACGTATTGATCTAGAATGATGATTGCATTCCTTTGAGAATGATGATGTTGCCCGATGAAAAGAGAAAAGAAACTTTGATGATTTATAGATATGCTAATTAGGTGTTCCAAGATAGTATTGATGATACTCTCACCCACTTGATGATGTTAATGATGCTGTCCTCTCTCTTGTTTGATGTTGTTGAAGAATACCTTCTTGTTGGGGGGTATTTGAAATGTAACTACAAGTGTATTCTTATTATTATTTGATATATTATTCATTGGATCAATCCCATTGTGGATTGATCATATGCATTATTAACAAAAAGGACCGTCCCTTTTAGCAGTTGGTCATAATATATTGTAATAGGCAAAAGAAGAAATAGGCCCAGTGTATCAAAGGCCCCGAATACTAATAATAAAGATGGTTATAACCACCCAGTTAAATTAGGCCACCACCCACGATGAAGAAACCCCACTTCCCCGTGTACCCAGATTAGTATAAATAAGCGAGCTAGGACTCCTTTGAACACACCTCACTTGCTCATTTTGAGAGACAGAGGTTTTGAACTTCTGAGTTGGAGAGAGAGAGTAAACATCTTTGGGAAGATCACACTGTAACTTGAGTTATCTCTTGGCATTGTTGGCTATCTATAATAAGGGAAGTTTTGATGGGTTTTCTTCCCCTAGAGGTTTCTAGATAAATGTTGTGTCTCTTGGCGAGTTATGTATTTCTAGGTAGAATGCTTGTTATGCTGTGTATAAACGAATACAGAATAACTACCAATAATGGCCCAAGCTAACAGCATCCAGCTTCGGCGGATCTCTTTCCTTTTCGTCTCATAGGGAGAATCACACTCAATAGTGCTCAACCACTGGGATCATGTTCACCTTTAGCCCAGCCATAACCACGTCAACTTCGGTGAATCTCTTTCTCACTGTCTCCTGGAGAACCATCAAAGAGCATCCACATCATCTCAACTCTCTACCTAGAGGAGAACAATACATCATTCATCTGCGATGTCTCGGAGAGGAACCGTACACCTAACTCATGGGATTTACTCACCCCGCAGGCTACAACATTCCATCTTCTTCTCAGAGAGGAACACCCACTAACTCGTAGGCTTCCTCAACCCACATAGGGACACAACGTTCCATCTTAAGTGTTAGAGGAACTATCGCCATCATGAGGCACCCAACTCATGGGCTCTCTCTTAGGTTAACTCCCTTTCGGTAATGTGTCACATGTAGGATTTCTCCGCAACTTTAATCATCAACATTTCCCCTCTCTCTCGACTAGGAGGCATTCTCCTCTAGGCCAGTTTCTCCCGGAAGTACTCGAACTTTGTCTTGGCGGTTTGGTGAAGATGTCACCTTGAAAATCTCCTCATGGGTGGAAGATGCGTGTAATTGTTTTCCTCGCACCATAATCTCTGATATAGTGGTATTTTATCTCGATGTGTTTTGATCAATCATGGCTCCTGAGAGGTTCTCAGAAGAGCTTCACACAATTACAGTTTATCTACGATGAATAGTAGGATCAACTCACTTGATCAAATCAATCTATCATAAGTTTGTGAAACCCCTGCTTGCCCATGGACTTCCACATTCAAATGCTAATGTACTTTTCCTGCTTGTAATCAATGCCACGAGCTCTATTTCCTCATGCACCGAAACCATGGTAGACCCTAAAGAGTAAAGCAACAATAAATGGAGTGCTCTGCCAGGTCCATTATTAGCTCCTGCCCGTCGTATTGTATATCCCTACAAGCTCAAAGTCTACCTTTGGGGGCATATCGGGCCGTATCTAGCGTGCCTTGTAGGTATATCAGCCATGTTTGTTGTTGTCGGTGGGTTTATCTGGTTGGCTCATGAGCGGCTAAGCACACATTACCTTGCCATAGCATATGCTCCGAGTCTAATTATTGGCAGGATACATCGATTATCCAATCAATTGTTTGTACAAGTGTGGATCAGTCTCTTCATCGGTATCACTCATTTTTCTTCAAATCCATCATCATTAGTGTAGGCATGGATTTGTATTTTAGTCATACCAAGAACTTTTAATATCCCCACTATATATTTTCCTTAACTTAGGAAGATCTCATCGATCCTACATATACTTCTTTTCCCTTGAAATAGCTACATCATGCGGATTCTTCATCTCTTATTCAGAAGTCAAGGATTACTTTGTATCCAACAACAAGGCTTCATAAATAAGTCAACAAAATCAGGCTCTCATCACCAACAGTGTAATAATATAAGTTTACGGATGTCGCCGATCTTGTTGAAACACAAACTCATCAGAATCCATCCATCTTCTCGTAACAAGAACGAGGTGCCTGCTTTATTCCATGTCGAGGGCTTTCTTCCTTTGTACAATAGATTTCTTTCGTCATTATATCTGAGATCCTTATGGTTTCAGTGTAAAATTCTTCCATCAATGTCACCATTGAAAGGTTAATCTTCGTCTAATGTAGTTTGCAACTCATGGATGATAGTGCGGATGGAGATAATATCGAGCTAGTGGATCAAATGTCTCATCATAGTCAACTCCCTCACGCTTGTGAGAATCTTTCATCTGAGATCTCCTTTTATTTCTCGACACTTCCATTATTTGAATGCTTGATCTTATAGATACAATTGGAAGTCACCACAAACTTTTCTTCTAATTCTCAGAACAATATCCATACATCATTCTTTGGAATGGATTGGTATTCTTTTGTCAAGGCATCTTCCCATGCACGTTTCATGTTGCTTCTCAAAATAGAAGACTCGGGGTAATGATGTGTCTCATGGTTGAAAGGTAGATCGAAAATATCTTTGGTCTCTTGCTCTCTTGGGATGTGCCTTGAGGGACTTGTATGTTCCTCTGTCTCTTGCAGAGTGAGTTTAGGTATGCCTTTTATGCCCTACTTCAAGATCTCTGAATATATAAACTGGAGAAATTGGATCAGATGGATTAATGTCTTTCTCCCTCTGAACTACCGAAGGGGAGAAGGCATTGTCTCACCCTCAATTTCCATCTAAGATTCTATGGATCTTTGAAAGGCTATCTTTTCTTCAAAGACAACATCTCTTCTTATCTCAATCACATGTCCTCCAGAAACCAGGGATATAGATCGAATATGCCTTCAAAGATTCAATGTATCCCAGAAATGTACCCTTCATGAAGGTTATAGCTTGAATCTCTTCTCTTTGGGTACATGAGAAAATATATTAGGCACCCAAATAATGTGAATTATTCCGATCTCAGGGCTTCCACTCGAATTTGAAGGCTTTCTTCGAGTTATGTTCTTAAAAATACGGTAGGGACTCTTGACTACGAATTAACAATATACCGGTCCTCAAAAAGTATCACGAAGCGAGAATAAATTCTAGAAATGGTAGAATAACTGAGTAATATAACTTGATGTCTCTACAATAACAGATAAATGATATAAGAACATCAATATAAATAGCACTTTGATTAGGAAAGCAATGTTCCGGTACTCTTGGAGCAGCTCTCTGTTATAATAATCTCCAAGTTAGGGTTTCTTCGACCCTTATTTTACTAATGTGTCTATCAAGAGAGAGCATCTGAAGATCCTTCTAAGTAGAAGCTTCTAATGGATCCTTCTTACATCAACCTTATTCTATTTTATTGAGAAAGTATAATAATGTGCTTTATTACATCGAATATATTTCTCTACCTATGTCGCGGGTTAGGACCCTATGTCCTTCCATGACCATCCTCAAGGCTTGGATGTCAAGCTTCTTTGGGAGCTCGAGTTGGTTCCAAGAAGTGGCATCTCTTTGGAGTTATCTTTCCACTTGGACTAAAGCTATGATGGTTCTCGGCACGATACCGTGAGAAAGCTCGGCTTTGATTAGCCTTGAGACAGCAGCCAAATGGATCCTTCTTAGAGCTAATACATGGGAAGGTTAGGACGTTTGGCACCTAGTTCCAATCACCTTCTTTAAGCATGAAACAGCAAAAAAGCAGGATCTTAGAATGAGCTAGCGATAGACTTATCCCCTGCAGCTTTAGAACCTATATAAGGGATATAAAATTTAGGCTAAACTGTATCTTTAAAGCCTTGAGGAATTTTGCTTGTATGGTTAGTTGCAAAAACCCTGATCCCCATACGCAGTGGCATTCAGGCTGACCTTGATGCGCTGCTTCGTAATTACGTACTTATGACCGGGTTCTGAGGAATTCTGGAGAATATCTATCCCGGCTTGTAAATTCGTTTGAATCAACCGCCCTAGACTCTTCAGTGCGGTAAAGTATGAAGGCCGGTGGCTTCTGTCATCTCACCACTTCAAAAGGAGTCATCGTGTAGCTATATGGTATGAATGTTTATTATACCATTCATCTAGGGGTATTATTCTGAACCTTGATTTTTCTTTTTAGGGCAGAAACACTTACCGGATATGTTTTCCAAACGTTTGTTAGTGACAACTTTCCGTTTGACCATCGTGCACGATAAAGGCTGTATTGAGATGCAGAATTAGGGTGCTTACAGCAGCTGACGGGACTAACACGAAATTTTCTTGTAGAAAGGTTGAGTCGATCGCAAAACAAACTGAGGTATTGGCATGCAGGCTTGAAGACTGCGTCCATGGTACGAATACCGTGGATCACGATTATTGGTGCTGGCATAAATGGAAGCACTTGGGCGTCCATACCCGTAGTGATTCATTTCGGTTAAGGCCAACCCAGGTGTCAATTCCATGGGAATATCCTTCAAATAATGAACGAATGGGAAGCCCGTTTGGCCAGTGTGCCGGAGAATTTGTTGTTCCTTATTATTTGTTGCATCGTCAATGGTAAAATTCTGGTCGTTTCATCAGAAAAACTGGTTGACTACCTTCATGGTTTGTTGAACCGGAGTGCCTCGGCCATTGGGTGGCATGGAAAACTCAATCACCGTGATTTAAGCTTTGATTTATTTGCCAAATGCACAAGCGGCTTTATATCAAACTCATCTGGAGCTTCCAAAAGGCTACTGAAGGTTTGGAAACGGTTTCGTCAGGAATCCTAGGATCGTTTGGGATCTTCGCCCATTCTGATGAGAACAACTTGAACGATAAATTTTCAATGCACAGAAGAAAAAGGATCAACTATGCTATTTCATAATGTACCGAGGCCGGTCACATCCATACACCATTGTCGCACCTCTTTTCTTTGTAAAATGATGTAAATGTATCCAAGAACTTGATCTTTATTTTTGTTGTTCTGTTGAGGAAATGCGTTGTTCCATAAGTATTTGAGGCTTTGATAATTGTCATAATTTGGCGGAAAACGTTGCCTTCCAAGAAGACCAAAGGCATGCTAGATCAGCGATAGCAGAATATTTCAAGCTTATTTCCTTTTCATAAAGGGGTTTTCCATATTCCTTTCAGATAGTTGCTTACGGTGAAGGCCGAAGTTGAAACCTCTGCATAAGGACTCCTTGATTTAACTCCAGGCATCACATTAACCTAAAAGGTGCTGGCAAAGTGAAATGCGACAGGTGAGTGCACGCCAGCCATCTTCAAGACAGCTTGACAGCCAGTTGATTAAGTGAAAGAGGTTTCTTTTCGGGAGAAGCAGTGGGGGTTGCTGCAATCTTTCCATAATTCATATGCTTAGATAACCTGCATGGTTAAGCTTATTGAAATCCCTTAATCTTTTGAGAGTCTTTGCAATTAGAGCAGGTCTTGCATAATTCTTTTAGGATCCCACCATCGCACCAAGTATTCATACGAGGCTTCCAAAACACATTTAAAATTTGGAAAAGTTGGTGCTGAGACAATTTCGAATCCACATGAGTAGATGGGTATAATAGTTTTCTAGATAGGATATCATCAAAACTAAGACAAATATTGAGAAAGGGGCCGGAGAACTGTGATTCATAGGCTTTGGGAAGATGGAGAATTACACACTAAGCAAAGGCATGACCAAAAACTCTTGACCTCAAGTGAATTTCAAAGGACCCATCTTCCAGGAGAATACCACCTCTTTCATACATTATCTGGTAGAAGTCCAAGTTTAGCTGGCCAGAAATTGAAACCCGCTCCATTTCATCGGGAAGTGCATCAATGGCGAGAATGGGAAAATTTGTGTCCTTAATAGAATTGATTTGTTGAAACATGAAGTGGAATACATTCTCAAGAAACTTCTTTCTTAGGGACCATGACTACAGGAGAAGAAAAAGGGCTCGTACTAGAAGATGCCTTTTGCATAGAGTTCCTAAGACCATTTTCTCAATTTGTTTTTTGTTTGGAAAAGGGGTGAGTGATATAACCAGGAATATTGGGAGGATGGTTTCCGGGTACAAGGGGAATGGAGATGATCATGAGACACACGGGAAGAGGATTAGTAGAGGGAGTAAACCCATTTGATGTTTAGAAAGGAGGCTTGGAAGTCTTGACCTTGAGGGGTATCTGTGCTTGTATGGCATGGAGTTAGGCGATAAGACCAGCAGTGACACCTTTTTGAGCATCTTTCCCATCGATAAGAACTAATGACCTCAGGTGAACCTTGAGTGATGTAGCAGAAATTTATATTGGTGGCCTTCTGGTCAGTCCATGGTTAATTCCTTAAAATCCATGAGAATGGGACTCAAAGTCCTTAGCCCGGTCGCACCCAACACAATGTCACAACCAGCCCATGTCGATAGCAAGTATGGGATTTAGATGGAAGTGAGTCATCGATTTGGAGATGCAAATTTTCATAGAGCCCTCCACATTTCATTGAACCACCATTGTAAATCATGGTTTGGAAATTGTTGTTGGCCCGGCATGGATGTAGCAACAGGTTTCTTCGACAATCTGTGATGAATGAAGTTATGGGTGCTTCCACTATCAACCCAGGAATGATGCGATGCTTGATGTACCCAATTAACTTAAGGGTTTGAAGGGAGGCGGGCTTGGTGAGAGCATTGGGGAAATGACCGATTCTACTTGGGGAGAGGTCGGGAGGGGTTATGTCATTGATTTAAGGTGACTCAAACACAAGGGGAGTTTCAGCATCCTCTTCTGAAATATCCTTAGATATGGCCATAAAAAGCTTTGTTCCTTCTGGGTTGTGGCGCTGGAAATATTTGTCATCACAATTATAACAAAGGCATTTGAGTTGGAGTTCAACCATTTATACAGTCAATTTTGGATCTTTAATGGGTGGAGGGAGTAGTGGGATTTGGGTTTAGAGGGATAAAGGAGGGTTTCGGTTTTGAAGGATACAACCTATTCGTGCTTCTTTTAAAAGCTCTTTTAGTATCCTCCCACTAGCTTCGAGGTGAACTACTACATGAGGACATGGGTATAATCTCCTCCTTGAGACTAGCGATGAAACACTTTCTCGAAAGCATCAGTCCATGCCCTCACATTTACGAAAATCAGTGTCCGCGAAACAACTATGATCTTCATTCACGGTGTTTCAACTTTGTCAAGCGGCCCAAATGGTTGGTTTCAGACTTGTCCCGAAATGTTCATAAACTCAGAGTCAAAAGTGGGTCAAAGCAATATACCCTTGTGAAGTTTTCTCCATTGCCACCATTACTTAGCGTTCTTGATCTAGATGGAGAACACCATAATGAATTTTGGCTAGATCATCAATAATTCCATGCAAAAAGAAACAATGTTCCATTTGGGTTACCCAACGGTGGGGTCAGAGCCATCAAATTTGATCACATCCACCTATGGCGTAGGTCATGCCAGAAAGTGATGGTGAAAGGTATGAGAATGGGAGAATGTTCACCGCCGGTCTTTGGAGGTGCGTCGGAGAAAGAAGAAGAGGTCTCAGCAGGGATCTTCGGTTTGGTCGCATTGATGCAAAAGTGAATTCAAGCTAAGGTAGTGGGTTGTCTTGTTTGACTTCCTCCATTGAAGAATTTGCATGGTTGTATTATGGTTGTATTGATGGATTTGTATTGATGGAGCAACATTGGCATTGAGTTGTTTTATTTCTTGTTGGGTCTCAATGAGAGTAGATTGCAAGGTGTTGAGCGGGCTTCGAGATCTTAATTTCTGAGTATGGAGGTCATGAGGATGGGGGAATTGAAATGGGGCGGGTGGGGTCAAGAATTTTGCTGAAAAAATTATATAGATGAATGTCATGTTGATAAAGAGCTGAGAAGAGATGAATCTAACGGAATATGTCTCAAATAATGGTGAAAAAATTTCGGACCTCTTACCTGAGAGTTATATAGGATCTAAAGAAAAGCGCAACAAAATGAAATCCCCAAATAGCAACCCATTGAAAAGTGTAGTGATTTAGCTAAACATAGTTATTGTGCTTGGATCTTGTCATTTTAATTTGTTTATGTTTCTATCCCCTCCCCAAGGGTTAGATATTCAAAGGTTCTACAGACAAGGGTTTTCCACACATTATATAGCTCTCGATGCTGTATTATTGAGGTCCAACAATGAGCTACTCGACTGACTATATCTCAAGACTAGCGACTAAGGATAGACCTTACCCTTAATGGTACTACCCGATTACCTATGTACTAGAAATTATCTTCCCGAGTGTTGTTCGGTGACACTATAGCGATCGGTGACGATCGGTTATCAAAGTGCTTGAAATCTAGGATTGATTAGACACGGTGTTGTTGAAGTCACGCTGCCACTCGAAGGGGTAACAACAGTGGTTACAAGGGTGGCCATCAGATGTACGCTTAAGAACCACTTGCATTTCTAGCGTGTATAATCCCTCAATAGTGGAGTTTATCACGTAAACCAATCTCGATGGCTTAAGAGCGATAAGATATCGTCTACCACAGGAAAAAAGAAATTCCCACAATTTACGCCAAGGAAAGTACCATTACCACTTGTAATATACCGGATATAAAAAGTATCTGGAGACAAATAAAATGTAGAAATAGGCGGAATAACAATATGCCGACATAATCTCCACGATAACACATAAATGATATAAGGGTTTCATGAGAAATAGCACTTTGATTTAGAAAGCAATGTTCACGGGCCTCTTCGGGGGCAACCTCCAATCGAGCGGAGTGCTTTGTTACAATAATCTCCGAGCTGGGGTTTTCCTTTTCGACTCGTATTTATGCTAAATATGTCTATCAAGAGAAGCATCTGAAGATCCTTCTAGAAAGCGGAAGCTTCTATGGTCTTCTTATCCGCCTTATTCTGTTTATGACAAGGCCTTATTAATATTGACCTTTATTGCATCCTAATATATTGTTCTACCTATTTTTGGGTTAGGACCCTAACATGAACATATATTGTTGTCATGAATGCTTATGCCCACAGAATCATAGGAAGACTATGATCATGCATCATTGCTTTGGTTTCCTCAATGATGTTTATGTTCTTCCTCCTTCTCAAAATAGTTTTGACTCTATGAGTCCAAGAGTGAACACCCTATGAAGTCAGCTAACTCCCTCTAGAGTCTAAAGAAGTATAACCATCTTCTTTTGTTGTTAACATGCCTGGAAAAAGGAAACCATGGAAGGAAACAAAACAAGAATATCTCTAAAGGAGAATAATGAAATTACATCTCTAGAATCAAAACAATTTAAGGATTATTTTCATAGCTACAACCTACGCATGAAAATGTAGCAACAAATCAGGAAATGGGTTATGGGCATGATAATTAAAGAATCCAAACTTGGAGTCTTCAGCTGCTTTATGTTGTTCCTCTGAATGCATTGAGATATTTGGATCCCTTGACTTAAAACCAGGGTTCCTTCTCTACAAACCCTCATGACAATGACTGAAATAATATATACAAATTGCCTTTTGAGGGTGTTGATATTATTTCTCCAATGGCACATAGTTGATCTCCGTCCTTTGACATCTTCATGAAAGAGGCCAGCCATGGTGTCACCATATTTCTCAAATTCTTCATAAGCCCTTGTCAACTAGGCTAGAAAACCTAGGTTAGGATAGGCTAGCAACCTTAGGATTTTGTTGGGCTTATGGTAATAACAAGCCTTAACTTGATAGGAGAACAACACAGGTGAGTTGAAGAGCTCCTTCAATGAGTTACAGAGACCTTAATTCTAAAATTTCTATAGAAAATTCTTGAGAAACCCTACAAACCCTAAAAAATCAAAATGCTCAAAAATGCAATATGAAGCTTGTTAGAGGTGTCTTTGAGGAGATTAAAATGTACACTCCTATACAATTTTTAGCCCCATCGTCCAAGTATAAAGTGCTGACACCTCAAAAGGAAGATTAAAATTTTTGGGAAACCTAGGAGAATTAGATGCGATTTTAGGAAGAGGATGACAGAAATTTGCTTGTGCAATGGGTTCTTCAGACCTATGCTCATTCACCATATTGATTTTTCAATAATATATCCTCAAAGCATAAATTTCATTTCCAATTTTAGTACTTTGCTTGAACCATAAGACAATTCTTGATTTACACCATAAACAATTTATTTCGCGATATAGAGATCTGAAGAAACACCATGCACAAGTACACACAAAAGTATCCTAGGAAACCCTTCTCAACCAGGGGAAGAAAACTACCCAATCCTTTGTTATATTCTTCCAAAGAAATACCTATAAACCTAGCACACCAAAGGTGCTCTAAGGCCTAGAAAGCTGGCCCAAGAGGTGCACTTGACCCAGAGAACAAGTACTTGCTGAAATTTCAAACTCACTTTTGTTGCCAGTTCCTCAATGGGGATTTTACCTTTATTTATATTACACCGAGCCTATCAAAAGTAGTCTATTGAAAGCACATGAGGCTTGTGCCAATAACTCACAATATAATTATCTTTTACAATGGTATCTTTTCACTTTACAGTGGGGCGATGATTTACCCTTTACATCAAAATAGGGTTCTGAGTAAGTTTGACTCTTGGACAATGTAAAGGGATCTCACACCCACTAGTGCTCAACCACTGGGGGCACATCCACATGCTCCGCCCATGAGGGATATACACATCTCTATCTCACTGTGTCTCATAGGAGAGCCACACTCACTAGTGCTCATTCACTAGGATCACGTTCACCTATGATCAACCTGTACTGCGTCAAATCAGCAGTTTCTTTCTCATTGCATCTCCGCGAGAATCACACACTCTTGAGTACTTTCGACCACTAGGATCATGTTCACTTGTGTTCATCCATAGACACATCCAACTCAACGGATCTCTTTCTCCAGAGTGTCCCACCACGAAAGAATCATCTGGAGCATCACATCGTCTCAACTCTCTACACACAGAGAAGACCAATACATTGTTTCATCTCTGTCTTAGAGAGGAACCGCACACCCATATCATGGGAACACCCAAATAATGGGCTTCCTCAACCCATAGGGGCACACAACATTCCCTCTCCATCAAAGAAGAACCACACCCAACTCATGGGCTTCCTCCACCCCACATATGGGAACAACGTTCCCTTATCCGTTCCAGAGGAACCACACACCCATCTCATGGGCACACCCAACTCATGGGATCTCTCTCAGTCGACTCACTCAATCTTTGTCTTGGAGGATGTCTCCACCTGGTTGTAATCATCAACACTATATGGACAAAGAAGGGGGAAAAAAAGAGTTTCATAGACCTACTATTAGTTTCTAAAAAGTAGATTTCGGTTCCATATTGATGATTAAACTCACATTGAAAAATACTACTACAATTCAACAACCAAAATACTATTAGGGTTCTTGATCAACCAATAAAATGAAGGATGCCATTTAAAACTCAAAACATCTGGAATTGAAATTCATCAAAGTTTTATGCTTAACATAAATCAAGGACAATCAAACAGGTAGATGAATCAAACAACCATTTGCATTGCCCCATTCATCTTTTCTACTATAATGGAAGAGTCATTTGCATTTCTCCAATCATCCTTCCTACTATAATGGAACAACCATCTGCATTACTCCAATCATTTTTCCTATGGTTATATGATCAATTCCTCCAGGCGTAACAGGTCATGTTTTGTATTCTGGCAAATTTCCTCATTGGTTGCAATGTAGTTTGATAAATGGGATAGTTGTTGGTAGTCTTTTTATCAAGGCAGATAACACAATTATGATTAGTTCATGACATGATTGTAACCTTTTATATGACCTAAAATTTAATGTTGTATTACATTCAGACAGGAAAACAATTAAGATAAAAAAAGAGTTCTTAATCTCAATGTTGTTATTGGTTAGAGTCTAGACAATTAACCCTCATGTATGGTTCAGATGTTTTTCTTTCTCGATACTTGAGGGCACCTAATTGGAAGATGAAAAAAGTGTCTAAAATGTTGAAAGAGACTTTCAAATGGAGATTGGAGTATAAACTAGAAGAAATCTGATGGGTAAATTATTGCTTTGGTCTCATCATAGTTATTAATATTGAACCATAAGACTCTATTTTTGGATTATTTATTAGATATTTTTGCAGTTTTTGTTGTTGCATTTACAAAACTTGCACATTTTGGATCACACTCACTACTTGCAAAACTATCCTCCTCTTCTCTGCAACTCTATCCATGGTGTGTGCATCACTGCTTGTCATCGATGAATAGAGATCGGATACTTTGAAATCAAATTCATTCATTTTGAGCACCTTTCCTCAACTCAAGGCCTTCTTGTTCTTGCCAATTTTGAGCCTTATATAAGTTTACTCTTTCTTCTATTGTAAATTTTCACAATGAAATTCTAGTAATCTCTCTTTCAACTTCAAATAGAATGAATCAACTAAACTCCATGCAAAAACCACATCCATGCATACAAAGAATAGTAGGCATAGAGACAATTATGAAAACAATTCTAGCATTCTAGCATTCTAGCATTCTTTAGCACACATTCCAAAGGGAGTTCTAGAAAATTAGGAAATGCTTCAAATTCCTATTGATAGGAAAAAAAGATAATGAGGATGTCTCCTTAGTAAAGTGAAAGAACATAAATAATCCAAAAGAGGGAGGAGGAGGTTGTATTTTAAAGAATATTTACTTCTTTGGAACATCATCGGTGACAAATCTTGTCAAGAGTAATAAAACATGAGAAGTTATGGAAACAAATAATAATGTAGAAATACATAGGGCCTGGTTGTTTAATGATTTGGATTAGAAATGCAAGGATATAAATAATGTCTCTACCCACTAGAAGGCACTTGTTCTTGCCTTTCCTATGATTGTCAACTAGTTGGCATGGAAGGTGGGAAATGATGACCAGGTCAGGATTGGTGTAGTTCCCTAGATAGGTTGTAGAATTTTTTTTAGACTACCAAAGGGGCTTATAGAGATTATTGAAAGGAGGGGTTTATAAACTCTTAACCAAGTAGCAGACCTGAAAAACAACAAGGATATGGAAGCAAGGTTGAGTGAGTGCACAAAGGTTGGGGTTGGAAGGTGTAAATGTAGAATTATGGTAGTCCTATGTGGATAGTATTCACTGGAGCCATGTTCGCTTGGGGGAGGAAGAAGACGCGATAACTTGGTCCAAAAATCAAGCTTTAGAAGAGTATACAACAAAGTTGGGATATCAAGCAAAGTTTTCAACGGAGGCACAACACCTTGACAGGTGATGGAAAGTGTTATGGAAGCTCAAAAGCACAAAAAAAAACATGAATCTTTATGTGGCTAGCCATCAAGAATAAAGCTCTAACATAGGAGGTATGCAAAAGTGAAGTCAACAAGGGATGAGGATCTAAATATTATGGAGATAGAATGAGGAAACAATATATTTACTTATAAAATGTTCTTATGCAAGACAAATTTGGACAGAGTCTAATTACTTAACAGGAGTAGAGATGGATGGATAGAAGATACTATAGAATAATTCTTAACCAAAAAACTAAAGGAATTCAAGTTTCTACTGTACCTTGATCATGTGGGGCACTAGCTCATAATAAATTCTCAAATATTTGAGGAAAAACACATGCCCAATTTTTAATGCTTCTTAGAGATTAGATCTATTTCTTCGGCTATAAAATGCCTAGAAAATAGAAGAGAAATAGACAAACAGAGGAGGTGGTCATTGATAAATCCTAATCATGGGGATTTTTCGATGGATCCAATCAAGGTCTCTTGGAATTCGGTAGTGCAGGTGGCATCTTGTTTCTTTCAAAGAATCATAGTGTCCAATTTAAAGTAGGATTAGGAGAAGGGAAAAATATGTATGTTGAGTTTATGGCTTTAATATTTCTTATAAAGTGTGCTATGGACAAAAATATTAAGCATATTTGGATCTCTAAATAATATAGCTTGGTTATAAATTGGATGAATGGGGAAATTAAGCTATCGAATATCACTGAGGCCTATTGATGAACAATGAAAAAAGGTGATAAAATTCTTTAAAACTAAAATTTTATTTTGGTATATTTTTTAGAGAGATGAATGAGGAAGTAAATTCTTTGTCAAAGGAAAAATAAAAGTTAGATGAAATCTCTTTGACCCTAGAATAAATTAGAGAGGGTGTGTCGTGTTATCTCTTCTTCCAACTTCTGAATCTTATACTTTGTTGATAGAAGGTGATACTTCCTACATGAGCTTTTTTTATACATAGTATTATTTTGATTATTTAAGATGATACTACTTTTTTGAAATCAGACTTCATGGAGTATAGGTTATTGGATAGTTTTAAAATATTCAAAACCAATGCTGAACTTTTGAAGATTGTTGAAGGCGATGAATTGTTAAAACTCTTCAATAACTCATAAATCATTGCATTGACCTCTTCAAAAGTAAAATTGCATGTCTTGTAGTCTATACCCATCGGAATATCATAAGAATGAGTGAGATCACCCAAAATAATTACAAGAGAATTATACAACTTACATGTCCAATCGCCCAAAAGTTTCAAAATGCATGGATGAAGTCCTATGAAGACACTCTAGGGAGCCAACAGTGAAGCATGTATTATTTTGCTCATTAATTAAAAAAGAAAGAAAAATGAAAATGAAATAAGAAAAGAAATGGTTAAGCTGGTGGCAGATTACAAAATTCATGCAATCCTCTTTGTTAAGAACCAATGTCATATAGCATGAAAAAACCTCGAATAAGTGAAGAAATTATGATGATAAATACACTCTTTGAGGGGGAACACTCCTTATACACCACATAAATGTCAAATACCCAGATGATTCAAAATGAAAATGCTCCATGAGGGATAATATAGGAGAACTAGGAATTTTACAGAATTACAAAGCTAATGGATGGTGGGCATGGAAATAGAAATGCGGCATTACTAATGTATGCTGACTAAAGGTATTGCCACTATTTGGAAGCAACATTACCTCATGGGACAAGGCGTTTACAATGCTTGGCGGCAATTAACTGGATGTGATTATAAAGAAAAATGGATGGCACCCAATGAAAGGTGGAATCTTCGGCCGGCGGTTTCTCCGTTTAATGAAATGCTTTCTGAAATGGATCTATTTTTTAGTTGGTGAATTCTTGTGTCGTTGATGGATTCAGGCTCCAATATAATTTTCAGGTCCTTGTCGAGTTACGGAGCTATAGTTTGAATTGGGATCGCGATAGCACAATGGCCTTCTTTTAAGCATGGAAACATGGAAAACTAGATTTATTGCTAGGTGAGAGATCTTGAGCAGCTCCAATTTTTAACATGCAGCCGGTACCAATCTTTGCAACACCTTATAAAGTCCATAATACTTTGGTGATAAATTATTGTCAGCTGGCGGCTTTGCTTGAGGGGGACGCTATGTTTTGTATGGTTGTAGTCTTAAAATGCCCAATCCCCTACTTTTCAAAACTTGTTTCACTACAATGTTGATTTGCTTGTTGAACTTTTATTACAATTTGTGCCATGTTCATGTTGTCCTTTAAGATTTTGGAGAACTTGTTTGATGCTCGATGTGATCTTCTCTTGAATCTTACATTTTATTTTAGAATAAGTGATGGAATGAGGTGGTATCCGCCGAGGGCCTGTAAATGAATTATGCATTTTTGTTGCGAAGTATGAAGAGTGTTATACCACCATTCTGCCAGGGTAACCATTTGAAACTTCATTGTGTTTGTTTATTAGAGACAAAACAACAAAGGTATACAAACATTCCACTATCTTCGTTTGTTCATCAGATTGTGGATGATAAGATGGAGCTATGAGCCAATTGAATACCAAAACAAGAAAATATTTTTGTCCAAAAAATGTCAGTGAAGATGGGATCCTCTGTCACTTACAATAATCTTTGGGATTCATGTAGCTTTTGAACTAATATCCATGAATGCAGTGGCAACTGTGCCTGAATTTGAAGGGATGAGAGTGCACAAAAGTGTGTTATGGTCCAGTCTATCGACAATCACTATATGATGACACTCTTTCCTTCAAACTTCGGTAACCTTGTGATGAAATCCGTGGCTTCTCCTTCCATCGTTGACTTGGGATGGCTAATGGTTGTAAAAGACCTAGGTCTTAATTGTTTCCACCTTATTTTTGTTGGCAAACCAAACATTTTTTTTTCCACAAACCTTTGAACTTCATTTTTTAAGGCCATCCCAAAGAAAATTCTTCTTGACCCTATGGTAGCTTTTGAAAAATCCTGAGTTCCCTCTACCGGAGAGGTGTGCAATTCAATAGTACCTTTTATTGTTTGAGTTGGGAGTTCTTACATAAATATAAACGATCTGTGTACCATAGTGAATAATTTTCCATGTAAAATATTATCCTAATGCACTGGGAATCATGTTACAACCTTTGGACTGAGTTCCACACTTTTTTCGTCATTCTTCCATTCATCCATTGCTTCTATTATCCAATCAGGTTGGATGATCGAGATAGCATAGAAAGACCTCAACATCTTCATCCTTTCTTGAGAGTGCATCTGCCAACATTTTGCTTCCCCTTTTATAAACGATTTCAAAATCAAAACCCAACATCTTGATGCTTTTTTTGTTTTTCAGAAGATAGTCTTTGTTCAAGAGTATTTAGACTATCATGATCTGTTTTGACAGAGTACCTATACCTACTAGGTAGGGGCGCCATTTCTTCAATGAATATGATATTTCCATCACATTTCCTTCTCATAAATGGGTTTGTGTAAGTCTGGCGTGGTCAAGATGGGGCTTTTGCACATCACCTCTTTAAGTTGTTCAAAGCTTTCATTTGCCTCTGGAGTCCATCAAATACATCCTTCTTAGTTAATTTCATTAAAGTGTTTGTTATTCCATAGTTCGAACAAACTTGCGGTAGTATTAACCTGTCAAACCAAAATCCTCTAAGATTCTTCAATGTTTTGGAATCGGTCAGTCCATCATAACCTTAATCTTGTTAGGGTCACCACCTTGACACCTTCATGAGATACAATATGACCCCAAAATACTCCTACCTCATTCACCCCAAAGAAACATTTGGATGGTTTGGCATATATAGTTGTTTCTCCTTTAGTAGTTCTTAGCACCTTGTCAACATGTCGCATGATCCTCCCAAAGACTTGTTATAGATTAGTATATCATCAAAATACCAACACAAATTTCGAAGGGCTTGAAAATGGAATTCATCAGCCCTTGGAATGTGGAAGATGCAATTGTAAGACCAAGACATGACCAAAATTCATAATATTCATGGAGTTCGGAATGTTGTTTTGGGATATCTGCTTCTTCCTTCATTCTAATCTGATGATACAGACGGAGATCCAACTTTGTGAAATAGATTGTCCATGTAGTTCATCTAACAATTCATCAATATTGGGAATGGGAAACTATCTTTAATAGTGATATTGTTGAACTCTCTATAATCTGGACACAAACACCATGAGCCATCTTTATTTAATACCATTACCACCAGTGCAGGTAAGAAATTTGACTGGGTCTAATAATTTTAGCCTCTAACATTTCTTCAACCACGCGCTCAATTTCACTCTTTTGGGCATAAGGGTATCCTGTACGGCCTGATATTAGGAGAAACACTCTCAGAAATTAATTGAATATCATGATCATGATTTGAGTGGGTGGAAGACAACTTTAGGGAATATCTTCAAATACTTTGGAATGCTTATCAATGATCCCTTGGAATCTTGAGGAATAGATGAAGCAGATGTTTGAACATCTAGTGAGCATAATTGTGCAATTACACCTTGATTCCCCTTTTCAATAATTTTTGTCATGTCATTAGAGCTTATCCTTACAGGTTCCTGTGATACCAAGGGGGCGGACATGTTAAGGTCCTAACCCGCACATAGGTAGATCAATGTATTCGGATGTAATAAAGGTCAATATTAATAAGAACTTTCAATAAAATAGAATAAGGCAGATGTAAGAAGACCTAATAGAAGCTTCTGCTTCTAAAAGGATCTTCCTCTAGATGCTTCTCTTAATCGACACATTTAGTATAAATAAGGGTCGAGGGTATGAAAACCCTAGCTTGGAAATTATTGTAACAGAGCGCTTCTCGACTGGAGGTTTCCCCCTCGAAGAGGCCTGTGAACATTTCTTTCTGAATCGAAGTGCTTTTCTATTGCTATTTCATATATCATTTCTGTGTATTGTGAAGATTATGATGGATATTTTACTGTTATTCTGCCATTTCTAGCATTATATTTCTGTTCTGCATATTTTATATATCTGGTATCTTGCAAATTACACCTTGATGCCTCTTTTTCAATAATTTTTTCATGCCATTAGAGCTTATCACCTTACTAGGTTTCCCTATGATACCTCTTAACTCAATTTATTTTCCTTCCAATGAAAATTTCATGAAAAGTTCTTGAAAATTAAAATCCACTATTCCTAATGATTGTAACCATTGGATTCCTAGTACGATATCAAGACCACCCATGGGTATAGAAATCATTGGACTATTCATTACATATCCCCCCACAGTAAGATTGATCTTATTGCATTTTCCTAAGCAATTTATAGTTCCTCCATCTGCAATCATTACTTGAAACTCTAGTGTTGGATATACACAGAAATTGAGAGATTTGGGTAATTTATAGTGAATGAAATTATGAGTACTACCGGATTCAATTAGGACTATTATCGTTTTCATTTTGATATATCCTTCGATCTTGAGGGTTTGAGGAGCGCTAATTCCAGCCAATGCATTACACGATATCATGGGAATCAACTCTTCAAAATAAACTGTTTCTACGTTTTTATCTTGAGATGGTTCTTGTTCTTGTTCTTGTTCCTCTTCACAATCTATGTAGAATAATTTCTTCTCACCACACTTATGTCCCTTATTGTACTTGTTGTCATAATTAAAACATAAGCCTTTTTTTTTTCTTTCCTCCAATTGTTTAGGTGTCAACCTTGTAGGTTGAGGTGTTTTAGAAGAAGGAGCATTATTCTCTCAATAGATGTTAGGAGTGGTCCTTCTAGTTTCCATAACCATATTTTTACTTTCAACATTTCTTGCCACCCTAAATGCATTCTCCAATGATTTGG
>SNQJ01S0049755.1:0-12345 GCA_010110895.2 Picea sitchensis | reverse complement strand
ATAGGGTATGGAGAGAATGTATATGCCAAAGATGCAACATGCAAGTATGAAGCTTAACCTTGTAACCATGGCTAGTGTCTTCCATGCATGTGGTAAGTTAAAAGATTAGAGTAGTGCAAACTAATTCATGACTATGCCATTGGAAGAGGGATTGAGATGGATAGTCACATGGATAATTCATAGTGATGTGTACCAAGAAATAAATATTGAATGTGTGCATATTTTTTAACCAATAAATGTCTATGGATGTTTAATTGGAATTTCAACATTAACTAAGGATGGATGGTTAATCATAACCTACCTACATATAAATAAAACCCACTTCAACCCTTCTTCACATGATTTGGAAGTCAATTTGGCTATGGTTGTGAATCTAGAATCTGAAATGGGATATCGCCCCCCTCCATACCTTGAAGCGGTCACATTTTGAGCCTTTGTGTATGTGATTTGTTAAGAAACTCGAAAATATACCAGAAGTCCCTCTCCTCATCTCTTTTTCTCAGCAAATGGCACTGGCCTTGACAGAATGAGGTTTGATTGGAAAATTACTAGAATATGGCCTTCCCTTGGATCCATGGTGAATTGGGTTCAAAGGAATCAACAAGTTTTGATCAAAAGAAATCTCACCCATGACTTTTGTAGTTGAGGTTTCTATGCTTTCTTATTTGAAGACAAAGAAGATAGAGATAGCATTTTAGAAATATCCTATATGTTTTTGGCACCAAAGGAATGTATTTGAACCAATGAACTTGAGACTTTAACCCCAAGCATGATGTATCTCCAGATGTTTTGATTTGGGTTCACCTTCATTTTCATTTTTGGAATGAAGATACTATGCACAACATCGATGATTCTCCTAGACAATACATTGATAGATTTGAACCAAGGGATGGTATGTGTTATCATCGTATAATTCCCAGATGGCGTACAAATTTAAGAAATTTTATGAGGATTTAATCGCCACATAGCTGTGATAATTTGGAGGATCTGGCTATACTTGGCGGTGTATGGACGAAGTAGTAGAGATAGGAAGAGTAAAACTCAGCAGACCATCGATCCCAAAAGCGGCCCGGATCAACGACTAGGGCGTGTATCGGAGATGTAACTAGCATGAAAGTTAAGCAGCCGAGGACGAGTCGGGGAAAGCCATCACGGTTTTTTACGGGATGCGTGGTGCCCTTAGAAGTGCATCAAAGAGGAGGGTTGTCTGACCAAAACCACATTTTCTAAACCTTCAATGACAGAGTTTCCAGGAAAGACGGGGACCATAGATCTTGAAGCGACCTGGATCAACGACCGAGGTGTCTTTCGGCGATTGAAGTAGCACGAGAATTAGCTGACAGAGGGGGGAACTGGGGAAAAATGCCCTGGTTTAAATCATGGATATGTGGCATCCTTTGGGACACATCGAGACTAAAGGTGGTTCATCCAAAACTGGTTTTCTCCAAACCCTGATGGTAATAGATGCCTATAAAAGGAGGAACCTCGGGCATTATTCTATGAGTATTTGAAGCAATCGAAAGTTCATAGATTTGGTGCAAAGCCTCCATTCAAATTTTGAAATTCAGAACCGAACCAGACCTTTTTTCTTGCTGCTTATCAGGGATTCTTCATAATGGCTTCCAAGTAGCAGAAGCAGTCGGGTGGTCAGAGAGACTATTCATGATGTTGAAACGTTTCTTTTTTGCTAATGATTGTAAGTTATTTCGTATACCGAAACTGACATCCGAAACTGTTACAGAAGCTAAAACGTTTCAGTTTTAGTTATTTTTTATCAAATTGTATAAGTACTAAGAGACTTGAATTAGTTAATGTTGGCAAAAGTGCAAGAGCACATTTTTGTTATATCAAACTCTATTTGTAAATTTTATGAATTTGAATTGAATACAAATGCGAAAGATTTTGAAGTCTCTATGAAAAGATTCTAACGAGTGGTGATATGAGCTTTGTTTCCTTTCATCGTATGTATTTCCTGTAGCCTGTCATTTCATTTACATTTTCTTCTGTTTAAATTGGAGTGTTTAAAGGCCCATAATTTATCCTGTGATGCTCTTGGCTTAAGCAATTTAAACTATGTGAGTGTCTTCTTAACCTATTAAGAATTCATTTCAACAATGCTTTGATGCAGTTATTCGTTTTCTTTATCTTCCTACACATATTTTTATTTCAATAATAACTCAGATTCATCGCCTTATTTAGCCTTTGTCCTCTGGAGAATTCTATCAGCCGACACATTGTTTCCGTTCACTTTTAGAATTTTGACTCCATAGCCCATAGTGTTCCCCCCTTCTTTGCCAACAACTTTATTAAAAATCCCCTAAACAAACCAAACCTAGCCGTTGATTTCCATAGATATATCAAGTGACACGAGAGAGCCCTCTCTGAGTTGAGCAGGCTAGTGCCTAAGCTCTAAAGCTGGTTGAAAAAGTTACCTCTGTCATTTGTCTATTTAGCCGGACAAAATTTACAGAGTGCTAACATTCTGGCGCCGTTGCTGTGGAAAAAATTAAAAAAAAAAATTCCCTGGGAAAACAACTGAAAGCGTTAGTTTGATCGTTGAGGGTGACAGTGGACCAAACACCTTATTGGTTGAAGATTATCTTTACCCTGGCGACTCCATTACTCAGAGACCAGTTGTACTACACTATGTAAGATAGAAATCCTGGCTCCTAAGAAAATCCACACCAGGAGAAACCTAGACCCCGAGCCTGCAATCCTTGTCTCTAGCCTGAAAAAGCTTGGCTGAAGAAGAAAAGAAAAGAGAGTAACCCCTGTGTTACTTCCAAATTGATATTTGTCCTTACCTAGAGACGGATTGATCAGTATCGAAGACCTTGAGTTTGATCTAAAATTCGAACACTCCTTGTTGAAAACCAGGTCTGAATCCCGTTTAGACGAGACCCTATTTGACGAAAAAAGATTCCAAGATTTGATTCTAGCCAATTCCGTCAAACCTGTAGTGACTCCTGTCTGAAACCGATAGCCACTCTAAACCCTCACAACAACTATGGCAACCAGATTTCCTCCTCTCAGACTACCTGCTCTATTGCATGGCTTACCCCAGGAGTACAACCTAAGGATTAAGCTATATGATGCTGAGGGTAACATATCAGCCCAAAAACACCTAGACTGGTTTAATGATTTCATATACTTAGAGGAGGTGGATTTTGCAGATGTAAAAATGAGGTTGTTTACACAAATCCTTGCAGGAGATGTAAGAAAATGGTTCAGAGCCCTTGCACCAGGAAGTATCATGGATTTCGCATCTTTTGAGACACTCTTCCTTGCCAGATGGGGAGATAAGAAAAACCCCCTTCAGTTGTTGACACACTACAACAATATGAAGAGGTCACTTGATGAAATAATGCAGGAGTTTTCGGCTAGATTCATGAAGGTATATAATGCGATTCCTGATGAAGTAAAACGCCCACCCAAAGCTGCTCAGCTCAGATATGTTGATTCTTTCGAGAGTGATTTTTCTTTATTATTGAGAGAGCGGAGATTTGCCACGCTAGATGATATGATGAAAGATGCCATTGAAGTCGAAGTAAACCTTATGGCTTCAGGAAAAATGAAAGCTAGTTCTAGCAGAAACATGGGAAAAACTCAGGATAAGGCGCAAACTTCCACATCACAAACATTAGAAGAAAGATTTGAAGCGACGATGAGAAACATGGAAAGGATGATAGAAAAAATGGCATTGGGAAACAGGCCCAACCCTAGGGAATAAGCCGACGGTCCACCTTGAAATCCGAGGAGACCCACTGGTCCACAGATCAGGCAAAGAGAGCAGAGAAATCAGGGTAATCAGGCAGCTCAAGCAGACCAAACAAATTAGGGAAATCAAGGAAATTAGGGAGAACAACAAGTAAGACCCCCTTTTCAGAATAATTATATGGATGAAGATTATGATGGATATTTTGAAGATAATGTGAACTGCTGTGATGACAAAGAAACTAGGGTGTTTTTTACCAAAGAAGAACATGACCAATTCATGGATGCTAGTGAAATATTCTTGCAATATGAGGAGGAAAGGATATCAGTAGAAAAATAAGATCATGAGACCGGATTGCAAAACACCATCATGCAATTCCAAAAACAATACAATCTTCGAAATCAAAAGGCACCTTAAAATCTTCCGAAAGGTAATCTCCCAAAGGAAAACTCCACAAAATATGCTTAGAGTGACGTACCCTCTTCTAGTCAGCCCAAAAAAGACTCTGCTGCAAAGGACGTTATGGATAAGGGCAAGCAGAAAGAGGAACCGGAGAAGAAAATATTGACAAGAAAAGAAACTGTCACTAAAGAGGTAGAAAAAAATCCATCCTCTTTTGACTTCGAAAGTGAGATGGTTAATATTAAGATTTTGCTACCCTTTAATGAATTGATCAGAAATAGCGAATATAGGAGTCGGATAATCAAGATTCTTAATATGGGACAAACCTATGATACCCTAAACATACAAGATGGTCACCCAACCATCTTATTTGGGCTGAGAGTAGAAGAAAGTGGTGAAAGTGAAGAAGTTCCTCCTTTTTATGTCAGCTTAAAAATCCACGACATGAATTTACACAATGTTATGCTGGACTTCAGAGCATCTCACAATCTGATGCCCAAAGTGGTCATGGACCAACTGGGCCTTGAGGTCACAAGACCCTATAAGGATTTGTTCTCTTTCGATTCAAGGAAGGTGAAATGCCTTGGCATGATAAAGGACATGGTCGTTTCTCTGGCACAAATCCTAGCGAAGAATATGGTGATGGACGTAGTGGTTGCTGATATCCCTCCGAAATTCGACATGCTATTCTCCAGGTCGTGGGCTTCAAAATTGAAAGGAACCCTCCAGATGGACATGTCATATGCCACTATCCATGTCTTTGGTCAAGATAGAAGATTGTACAGAGAAGTTCTACTGAAGTATATGGCCAACAACAAATCGCAACCTACCAACCATCCTATATACTCAGTAAGCACTGAGTTGGGGTCTTCCATTTTCTTCAATGATCTATGCTCAGGAGCAAAAGAGACGGAAATAGTCCTAGCAGATAAATGTATACCTGGGCAATAGTTGGAAGAAATTTCAAAACAATAGGGTGACCCAGAAGATCATATATGGAAAATGAACTTCGATGGAGTTGCATGTAGAGAAGGAGCTGGAGCTGGCGTGTGGATAAATCATCCCACAAGAGATGCAAAATTGTGCTCTTACAAACTCGTTTTTGAATGTACAAATAATATGGCCAAGTACGAGGCGTTAATCTTGGGATTGAAAGTCTTGGATGAGTTGGGTGCCAAAAAGATTGTTTTACTTGGAGATTCTGAACTCATCCTAAATCAAATCAAAGGCATCTACCAGAATAGACACCCTAGACTAAGGGCTTACAAAAATCTGGTATTAGAACTCCTTGAGAAATTTTCAGAATGCAACCATTCAACGATTCCACGGGAACAAAATCAGGTTGCAGATGCACTGACCACTTCAGCAGCGGTGTTCAAAGTCCCAATTTTTCCCGAAAAAATATACAAGGTTGAAGTCAAGTACAGACCGACGATACCAGACAATATGAAACACTGGCAAGTATTCGAGGACAATAAACAGATAGAAAGCTTCGTCGGGATGGAAAACGAGTTCGAAAATTTAAGCATTGATGATGAATATTGCGACGATGAAGTAGATGCAACTGATTTCACCAAAGAAGGATGCTTTGACAATCAAATTGCTGGTAGAGATATTGTGCAGCTAAAAAGCAACATTATCCCCAAAGGCCTAGTACCATTAGATTTTTTTTTTGATAACAAGGATGTGGCCAGAAGTCCAAAGATCATAGTAGATGAAGGGGGCATTAAAGACTGTAACATTGGGACTCCATAAGATCCGAAGATCATTAAACTGTCCAAGAAGCTCAACCCTGAAGTCAAAGAAAGATATGTAAAATTGATGAAAGAATTCCCTGATGTTTTTGCTTGGAGCTACGATGAGTTGAAAGTTTATGATACTAGTATAATCCAACATGTTATCCCGATAAAAGAAGATTGCAAGCCATTTAAACAGAAGTTAAGAAGAATAAACCCTCTGTTGTTATCATTGATAGAGAAAGAAGTAAAGAAATTGTTTGAAGCAAAAATCATAGTGTCCCTAAGATTATCCAAATGGGTAGCAAATCTAGTGCCTATTAGAAAGAAGAGTGGGGAGATCAGATTGTGTGTGGACTTCAGAAATATGAATAAGGTATCTCTTAAAGATAACTACCCTTTGCCCAAAATGGACCACATTCTACAGAAGGTAGTGGGCTCTGAAAAGATGTCGATGTTGGATGGTTTCTCGGGATACAACCAAATCATGGTGCGTCCTCACGATCAAGAAAATACAATGTTCACCACACCTTGGGGAACATTATGTACACCAAAATGCCATTTGGGCTTATGAATGCTGGAGAAACATTTCAAAGGGCTATGGACATGGATTTTGCATATGAAAAGGATAAATTTATTGTTATATACCTAGATGACATTACTGTGTATTCTGCTACAGATGAGGAGCACATCAAACATCTCAGAAGGGCATTTGAGAAATGCAGGAAATTTGGCATATCACTGAACCCAAAAAAGTCAAATTTTTCCATGGAAGAAGGGAAGCTCTTAGGGCATATCATTTCCAAGGAAGGAATAAAGGTATACCTCAGCAGGGTCGAAGGAATCTTGAAGATTGGCATACCCATAAATAAAAAGGAAGTACAATCCTTTCTGGGTAAAGTAAATTTCCTGAGAAGATTTATTCCTAATTTAGTAGAGATCATAAAACATATTACCAACATGTTAAAGAAGGGAAATGAAATCAAATGGATCCCTGAGGCTAGAAAGTATTTTGAAGACATCAAAGTAGCATTGACAAAGGCTCCTATGCTGGCTAGCCAAAAATTTGAGAAAGATTTCATACTATTCTCTTTCGCTTCAGAACACACAATTGCAGGGGTATTACTCCATAAGGATGACCAGAATTTTGAGAAGCCCATAGCATACTACAATAAGACATTAAGAGATGCTCCTCTAAAATATGACATCATGGAGAAGCAGGCATATGCTTTGGTCAAAGCATTGAAAGAATTCAGGGTGTATATTCTACATTCACATACTATTGTTTATGTCCCCGACAGCTCAGTAAAAGACATCTTAACACAACCCGATCCCGAAGGAAAGAGGGGAAAATGGATTGCAGTGATATTAGAATATGATCTTGACATCAAGCTCACGAAGTTGATCAAAGGGCATGGGATTTCTATACTAATGGTGCAAACAAACTACGAACTTTTGGGAATAAAATTCACTATAGATATGTCAGAAAATACAACAGAAGAAGAAAGGGAGACTCCACGGATATCTCAGAAATGTCTTGACTCTGCGTGGTATGCAGACATTGTCTTTGTATGAAAAAATCTGCAAGCTCCTCCTAAATATGGCAAAACAAAGGCTAGGTTCCTAAAACTAAAGGTGGCGAAATTATGCATTGTCAATGGATTACTGTACTGGAAAGACCCGGGGGGGATTTTATTGAGCTATTTGATAGAAGAGGAAGCATAAAGGACCATCAGGGAGTTCCATAAAGGAGACTGTGGAGGTCATCATTATTGGAAGACAACTGTACACAAAATGTTGAGAGCTGGTTTTTATTGGCCTAGTATTTTCCCTGATGTTTATAAGGAAGTGTCAAAGTGCTATGAATGCCAAATATTTGATGGGAAAGAAAAATTGCAGTCTCTGCCGTTGAAGCCTATTTCAGTAGAAGCTCCTTTCAAGCAATGGGGCCTGGATTTCGTAGGAGAGTTACATCCACAATCTTCGGCTCAACACAAATGGATCCTTACTGCCACAGATTATTTTACTAAATGGATTGAGGCTATTCCTACCAGACAATCCACAAATGGCGTTATCATTCGATTTCTAGAAGACAATATTCTGTCCAGATTCGGATGTCCGATCAATATTATAACAGACAACACAATGGCCTTTAAGTCTAAAAAATTTGAGAAATTTTGCAGTGATTATAACATTACTCTTGGCCATTCTACATCATACTACCCGCAAGGAAATGGATTGGTTGAGTCTTCAAACAAAATCCTGGTCAGAATCACAAAAAAATTGCTACAGGAGAATGAAAAGGCGTGGCACAAGAAGCTCATTCATACGCTGTGCGCTGACAGGATATCCCCAAAGAGGTCTATTGCCACATCTCCTTTCTAGATCGTCCATGGTATATAAGCCATCTTTCCTACGACACTCGGGTTGCCGATGATGAAGTTGTTATAGGATCAAGAAGCAGAGACAAATGCCAGTCGGAGAAGGGAGGATGAACTCATCAACATGCATCAGACTAGAGAAAAAGCTTTCAACAACACCCAAATACATCAAGAGAAAATCAAGGAAGATTTCGACAGACGCACCAAAGAGGATGACTTCAAACCTGGAGACTAGGTACTAAGATGGGATGCCAAGAATGAAAACAAGGGTAAACATGGAAAATTTGATCACCTGTGGCTGGGCCCGTTCAAAATTACAGCTTACCGCGGGAACAATGCCTATTTGTTGGAGGAAAGTGATGGAGAACTCGCCAGAGGAGGGCCTGTGAATGGCAGGTTCCTCAAGCACTATGTCGTTTAAAAAAAATCATCACTCACCATTCATTGTACATAACCGCTTTGCGTTTTGGTTTTTCTTTAAGTACGAAGATTGAGATAAAAACAACATGGTTGAAGCCCGAGGTGAAGGCCCTGAGTTGTGCTGAGTAGGTTCAAAGTGTTTGAATAAAATAAAGGGATTCAGATCACACACATAAGATTACAACCCAATGGGTAGGCACTTGGTCTATAGTTCTTTTCTACCTCGTAGGGAGGATAGCATCCCTAGTTGGAGCCAATGTTATCACCGTATAATTCCCAGATGGTGTACAAATTTCAGAAATTTTATGAGGATTTAATCGCCACAGAGATGTGATAATTTGGAGGATCCCACTATACCTGACGGCGTATGGATGAAATAACAGAGATATGAAGAGTAAAACTCAGCAGACCGTTGATCCCGAAAGCGACCCAGATCAACGGATGGGACGTGTATCGGAGATGTAACTAGCATGAAAGTTAAGTGGTCAAGGACGGGTCGGGGAAAACCGTCACGGTTTTTTACGGGATGTGTGGTGCCCTTAGAAGTGCATCAGAGAAGAGGGATGTCTGACCAAAACCACCTTTTCTAAACCTTCGATGATAGAGTTTCCAGGAAAGACGGGGACGATAGATCTTGAAGCGACCCAGATCAACAACCGAGGTGTCTTTCGACGATTGAAGTAGCACGAGAATTAGCTGACAGAGGGGGGACCAGGGAAAACTGCCCTAGTTTAAATCATGGATATGTGGCATCCTCTGAGACACGTAAGGGCTAAAGGTGGTTCATCCAAAACCGCTTTTCTCCAAACCCCGATGGTAATAGATGCCTATAAAAGGAGGAACCTCGAGCATTATTCTATGAGTATTTGAAGTAGTCAAATGTTCAGAGATTTGGCTTAAAGCCTCCATTCAAATTTCGAAATTCAGAACTGAACCAGACCAATTTTCTCACCGCTTATCAGGTATTCTTCATAATGGCTACCAAGTAGCGGAAGTAGTCGGGCGGTCAGAGAGACTATTCATGATGTTGAAACATTTCTTTTTTGCTAATGATTGTAAGTCGTTTCGTATATCGAAACTGACATCCGAAACTGTTACAAAAGATGAAACGTTTCAGTTTTAGTTATTTTTGATCAAATTTTATAAGTCTAAGAGACTTGAATTAGTTAATTTTGTCAGAAGTACAAGAGCACCTTTTGGTTGTATCAAACTCTATTTGTAAATTTTCTGAATCTGAATTGAATACAAATGCGAAAGATTTTGAAGTCTCTATGAAAAGATTCTAACGGGTGGTGATATGAGCTTTGTTTCCTTTCATTGTATGTATTTCCTGTAGCCTGTCATTTCATTTACATTTTCTTTTGTTTAAATTGGAGTGTTTAAAGGCTTAGAATTCGTCCTGTGACGCTCTTGGCTTAAGCAATTTAAACTATGTGATTGTCTTCTTAACCTATTCAGAATTCATTTCAGCAATGCTCTGATGTATTTATTTGTTTTCTTTATCTTCCTACACATCTTTTTATTTCAAGAATAACTCAGATTCATCACCTTATTTAGCCTTTGTCCTCTCCGACACATTGTTTCCGTTCACTTTCAGAATTTTGACTCCATAGCCCATAGTGTTCCCCCCTTCTTTGCCAACAACTTTATTAAAAATACCCTAAAAAAACCAAACCTAGCCGCCGATTTCCATAGATATATCAAGTGACACGAGAGAGCCCTCTCTGAGTTGAGCAGGCTAGTGCCTCAGCTCTAAAGCTAGTTGAAAAAGTTACCTCTGTTGTTTGTCTATTCAACCGGACATAATTTACAAAGTGCTAACAATATGTTTAGCTATGCTAGAATTCGTATGGAAGCAAATCCATAATAGGGGCTTTTGAAAGCAGTTATTTTGACCTTGGATAACTAGAAACATATCCAGCCTCTGGACTATGAGAAATTACCCTTTAAATGCAAAATTGGCCATGAATATGGCCATTTTGCAAAGGATTACGAAACAACCCTTAGGTCTCTTAACCCGTACAAGACAAAGAGGAACAATGGTAAACATTTATAATAAAAAATGCATGTGGATGATGCAGGAACATTTGCTCTCAAATCAACTTTGTTGATCAGATCCAAAAGGGGTCTTGACATTTGATGAGGAATTTTAATTCCTTGATGTAAATAATTAAATTTTCTTAGTATATAACTTCTAGAGAGGACGAGTCATAAGCCTAGAATATTTGAATAGATAGAGTATTTGTAAACGAATCTACCTTGTCATAGACTTTAGAGATTCTAGGGATGATTCACAGCAAGATCTCATGATCAGTTAGCAAGTTTATTGGATCTAAAACAAATTTGTTTTGTTTCTAAAGTTTTATTTAGCCATTGTAAACCTCCAGGAAAAGGCAGAAAGAATAGAGGAAATAGGAGACAGAGAGCGAGTGTGAGAGGTGAGAGGCTCGGGAATAATATGTCCATATTGTATATCAGGCCAAAGATTGTGTGTATAACATAATTTGATTAATGTAAAACATATTTACATGCTTTTGGTTTGTGAACATCTTTGTCTATGTATTGTTCACGAAATTGATTGTCTCTGTTGAATATAAATGGATGGAATTTGATAGTTGTGTGGTGTCAAGTAATAATTGCTACAAGACATGAAATTCCTGTAGAAAATGGGGCGTGAAATCCACTGAGAGAAGGGATCGAAGTGTATTTCTTATAATTGGAATGCCTTTTTGTTTAACTGCTGGATTAAATTCTGTTGAAATGGTCAAAAAAGTGGATTTGAATTGTGAAAGGTTTGGTTGTGTTGGAGAATGGCTTTGATGCCAAGCCAGTTCCTCTACGTCGTGTTTTCGAAAACACTGTTGAAGGATGAAATCGATGTGGTCAATCAAGTTCCTTATTTTTTAATTGCTTTGTCTTGAATCTATTATTTGCAAATTCAATGTGAAATCAAATTTTTGTGTTGAATGTTGACAAAGCGTGTGTCCATAAACAAATCATAGCCATGGTGTGGATAAAAAATTTGAAGCATAAATAGTTATACCAGTGTGGAATTCATAGTAATTCACGTTTGAATGACGATATGGTGGAGACTCAACTGGATTTATGATGATAAGTGCGCCCAGTCCGTGGTCAATTCGAAACCGTATCAATCTTCAAGTGTAGGGCATTAAATATGTGGAATGATATCTTTGATGACGTGCCCAACATATAGAAAATTTAATATATGAATTTTTCCGAGTTCATGGTAAGAATAACCAATTTGTATTTCGATTTTATACTAGATTATAAGATGCATAAGTGAATCATGTGTAGAGTCACAAATCATGTAAGTATGGAGGCAATGTATTTGTTTTTGTTTTACAAAGTGACCAACTGTGATAAATTAACATTTGCATTTCACTGAGGTTCATGTTTAGTTATTGAAGAGCATTGAACAAAAATAGAATCAAATACTTAGTATTTGAAATAGAGCATTGGACAAATCATGGTCAATAATTGGTGAATGTTTAATGAATGCTCGGTGAATATATTTAGTTTAAATGTGAAGAATTCATGTTGTAAAGATGAGTAAAATGCTAATTGGGTTTGACAAGAATTGTATATGCCAACAAATGCTTTTCAAGAAATATGTGTGGGTGTATATATAGACATAAACGTTGTCTATATCATATTTGTAATTGCAGATCCA
>SNQJ01S0049754.1:46544-62959 GCA_010110895.2 Picea sitchensis | reverse complement strand
AAATAAATATTATTAAGTTTTGTTATGTATTATTAGACTTTGTTATTATCTAGTTAAAATTGATTTTCAAAACCTATTTTTTAAGATTCTGTTAAAACTGTTGAACTATATTGTATTCCTATAAATATATTCAGATGTTGGTTTGATGAATGATAAGTGTGATTTTGGGCAGTCTCCAGTGTGAGCAACGTCTCACCTGTGAGCTTCATCTCACCATTTCCTTTACTTTGTCTTCCATTTTTTGTCTTGGTATCAGAGCTTAGGGTGTGAGATCTATCGGTTGTGGAGTTTACAAGAGAAGAGCGTGGGGTGTGGACGATAGAGAAGCGTCCAACGTGGACGGAGCATGCGATTGCCAAGAGACTGAATCAGACCTGCATGCCATAGATGCGATCTGAAGCAAACGCTAATAATCGTGTGACCACCACGAACAATAGAAGTAAACAATCTAAAGTGGAGTTCAATTCAAGAAATATTTTTTTCATTGAGTCACTGGAAGTGCAATCGTTGTATTTTATCTTTACTTCCTCGCTGGTTCGTTGTTGACAGACTAACGTCTTTGCTTATAGTTTGGATCCAGTGATTTCTTGAATTCGCCATTACATTTTCTGCGTGGAGAAGACTGTGTATGGAGCATAGATCACGAGAAATAAGACCAGTGACCTGTGCATGCAGCATAGATCTGCGTGGAACGTGGCGACTTGCGTGGAGCTGCTGCGTGGGTCTGTATGTACGTTGGAGAAGAGTAGTTGTGTGGAGTTTGCAGCGTAGCGGTTTTGGAGCTACTGCATGCGATCTGTATGTGCGTTGGATAAGAAGCATGGAGCAAGAGGCATGGTGTTTCTGCCCAGAAATTGATGTGATAAGGAGTCGATTGATAGAGTGAGTCACCTGCTTGAGGAACCATCGCTACCACATTTTGTGCTTCGATTGGTGAAGTACTTTTGGCTATGAGATCTATTTCTAGCTTGTTCTTTTGCAAGGTTTTGTTGGAGTATGTTTAGTTTGAGCATGCAACCATTTTGTAGGCTAGATTGTGTTAGCCAGTAGTGTTATTGGGTGATTCCAGCTTTTTTGTCAACTCCTCTCTTATTGGTGTTTAGTGGATTTCAAGGTTAATTGGATTTCAATATTGTTTGTTTTTTTGGAAACTTTGGTGCAAATATGTTTTTGAGAATGATTAGCTCTTATATACATTTTTTTTTAAGAGGTTCGTGTGTAGTTGTTTGCTAAGGATTTTTGTTAATCAAAGATGCTAAGATGTTGAATACAACTCCTTATTTGGATTTCATTTCTATTTTAGTCTCTTTCAAGAAGAGGATTTGTAAATTCCTTTATACATACCCTCATGATGTATTCAATTTTTATTTTTAGAAGAATATCAGTTTCCCAATTGTACCACTGATTTTAGGGGTAATGTTATATGTATGTTTGTGCATTTTTTATAAAAGAAAAGAAAATAAGGTAAACACTGATTTGTTGAAATAAAAACTTCTTTGTTGTTGTATATGCTTTTTGTTATGAATGATTTATTGTTTTGAATTTTCTATTTATGTTGAATATGATGCGGGAGCATCTTTGGTCTCGGGCAATCCACATCACCAAAAAAAAAAAAATCTATTCTGCAAATAAGAAATAAGTTGAATAAGGATTGTGTTAGTGGTCCATTTTATTTAGTCAGTTTGTTGTAAATTCAAACTGTTGATTACTCCTATAGATACTCTTTTGTATGTTGAAACTCGTGTTGAAACTCATGCGGAAAGACATGCTGAAACACATGATGAAACTCCTGTAGAATATGGATTTCGTTGAAAATCGAAATTCCTACCATAACAATGTTGCTACATCACTTGTGGACTTTCCACACTGGCATTGAAACGTGGCGAGTCTCAACCACGGTTAGGTCCATTATTTGGCGCCAAAAGAGTGAACATTAATGCCAAGAAGGAGGCGAACCGCCAAACGGTTTTGGTAACTGTTCAACTTAGCAATGGAAGGAAAATCGATCTTGATAGGGGACGAGAGTTTAAAAAGGGGAGAAGATCGATTCAATGGAGGTTGGTGAATATCATGGGTTTACATAAACAAAAAAGAAAAGGAAAACGTAGGCGTATTTGGGAAAACAAAGAAGTATGATGTCAATGTTCTGAGGTGAAGTCGTCTCATCTAGGCTCTGCAACTATAATCAAACTCAATGAATGTAACAATGGTGGAATCGGTTCAAATTATTGCTACTATATCAGCAAGATTGTAAGCCTGTAATTTGCAATCTAGTTTGAAATAAAATCCTCTATTTTGAGTTTAATAAAATAACAAGTTTTCCTATCATTGTCATTATTTTTATGAATTCTGCTGTAAATTATGAAGGAAGAGTGCAAATTTGTAACTGAATATTTTTGTTACAGCGTGTATATCTGCATCAGTTGGTATCAGAGCCTGGTTCTGCTTTGGGATTAGCACCTAATTTGCTTCTGTGAGACAAGGTACAAAATACATGTTTGTGATGGTTGCTCAACAAGAGTGTTGAAAGTCAGGTTGGGTTAAAAAACCAGTGTGAGGTCTATGGATGTTGGTGAGACACATACAACTTGGAGGGATGTCGTCATGAAGGAGAGGAGAAGGAAGAGGGGGTGCATGAAATTGAGAACTAGAAGATTTGAGACGAAGAATAGAGAAATTGGAGAATCATAGGAATGGAGATGATGAAGTATGCTCAGAGATAGAAGAAGAAATTGAAGATGAACATGATGGTGATGAAAGAGACCCAATTGTTAGGATGATTTTGTATTTGAGTAACAGGGGTAGTGCAAAGGTTGAGGTTTCTTGTTATGATGGTAGTCTGAGAGTTGATGTTCTCATTGACTGGATTGGAGAACTCAAAAGATACTTCAACTATGAAAATGTTCAGGATCCAAATCAGATAATATTTTCTGTTAGAAAACTGAAATTCCATGCAACGCTATGGTGGGATATGCTGCAGAAGGATAGAGTGAATAATCAATTGGAGAAAATTAGAACTTGGAAGAAGATGGTTACCAAGATTAAAGAGAAATTTCTTCATGTTGATTACTAGCAGAATTTGTTCCGACAAGCATAGAACCTCAGGCAAAGGGAGACATGTGTTCRYGAATACAATGAAGAATTCTTTAGGATGTCACTCAGAGAATGCATCAAAGAACCAAAATTCCAATGAGTTACAAGGTATGTAAATGGGTTAAAGTATTTAATTCAAGATGAAATGAGAACACACTATTGATGAAGCTTATCAAGTTTCCCTGAAGGTGGAAGAAAAGATTGAGAGGAAAACACAACCTAGAGGTAGAGGAAGAGGTTATAAATGATGAGGTAAAACAGGGACTGCTAAAGGCAGTGAAAGGGAAGAAGAATATGTCAGTGGTCAAGGTGGCAGAGGATTCAAAAGAGGAAAGGGAAGATATGTAATTACTTGTTATCACTGTGGTGTAGAGGGACACAATAAGTCTGAATGTCCAGAAAGGAAAACTTCGGGAAGACTAGGTGAAGCATAGTCACACGTCGCGCAGGTTGATGAAGCTTTAGTAGTTGGAGAAAATGTGATTGTACTTTAGCAATAACAAGGTGAGAATTTGTTGTTCTGGAGAGTGTTGCTTAAATATGAACAAAAAGAGGCAAAGGAACCATAACAACGAAAGAAAGTTTTTAAAACAAAATGTAAGGTTCAAGGAAAATGTTGTAACCTGATTATAGATGGAGGAAGTACAAAACATTTGGTATCCACTGAAGTCATGAACAAACTGAACTTGACAAGGTTGAACCATCTGAGCCCTTATCGCGTTTCTTGGTTGAAAAAGGGACAACAAGTGACTGTGACTAAAAACTGTTTATTGAGTTTTCAAATAGGGAGTTTTCAAGACCATGTGTTATGTGACGTGATTGAGATGGATGTGTGTCACATACTATTGGGAATACCATGGTTGTTTGATCAACAAGTTCATCGTAATGGTAAGGAAAATAGATATGAGTTCAAGAAAGATGGACAACGATATAAATTAACACCAATGTTGGAGAATACAATAGAAACAATAAGAAATTGTGCTTATATAAACATGATTAATAGTAGAATCATGCTATGTTCTGCTAAATAATTATTACAAGAAGAAAGAATATCGACATTATGTTTAGCAGTGATTCTGGAAGAAGTGAAAAGTGTAGAGGATCCAAATGTTGTACCTATATAAATAAATTCGTTGTTGGATTAAATTATGGAGATTATTGCTAATGATCTACCAAAGGGATTGCTTCCAGTGAGAATTATTTCTCATCAAATTGATTTAATGCCTGAATCGAGTTTACCTAATAAAGCGTCTTACAGGATGACTCCCGTGGAGAGTGAAGAAGTGAATGGACAAGTGCAAGAGCTACTTGATAGAGGATTGATTAGAGAAATCCTAAGTCCTTGTGCAGTATTAAGAGTGTTGACTCTAAAGAGAACATGGGAATGGAAATTGTGTACTAATTCATGTGTTATAAACAAGATCACTATCAAGTATCGATTTCCTTTACCTAGAATGGATGACCTTATGGATTTCCTGAGTGGTTCAAAATATTTTTCAAAAATTGATTTGAAGAGTTGTTACCACCATATTCGAATCAAAGAAGGTGAGGAATGGAAGTCTTCATTCAAGACGAAAGATGGACTGTTTGAATGGTTAGTGATGTTGTTTGGCCTAACCAATGCACCCAACACATTCATGATATTGATGAACGAAGTCTTGAAGCCATTTTTGGGTAAATTTTTGGTTGTATATCTGGATGATATACTGATTTTTAGAAAGAGTAGAATAGATCATGTTGAGAATGTGAGGGAAGTACTACAATGCTTGAAGAAAGAGAAACTATTGATAAACCTGAAGAAGTGTACATTCATGCAACGAGAATTGGTGTACCTGGGATTCATAGTTTCAAAAGAAGGAATTAAAATGGACACTGAGAAAGTGAAGGATAGTATTGAATGTACAACACCTAGATGCACATTTGATGTGGGGAGAATCCATGGATTGACATGCTTCTATCGGAAATTCATCAGGAACTTTATCCAAATATGTGCACTTCTTACAGAATGTATGAATAAAGGAGTGTTCCAGTGGATTGTAGCAGTAGAGAAGTCAATTGAAGAATTGAAGAAAAGGGTAACAACACAGCCAATAATAGCATTAACAAATTTTAATAAAGTGTTTCAGGTTGATTGTGACGCTAGTGGAACAACAATTGGAGAAGTTATAAGTCAAGAAGGGAGGCCCATTGCATTTTTTAGTGAGAAGTTGAACAAGTCCACAAAGAAGTACTATGTTTATGATCAGGAATTTTATGTTATTGTGCAAGCTTTGAAGAAATGGAGACATTATCTACTGCCAAAGGTGTTTGTCTTTTTCACTGAACAAAAAGTCCTATAGTACATTAACAACCAAGTAAATTTGAATCAAAAGCATACTAAATGGGTAGAATTCTTGCAAAGTTATTCTTTTGTGCTGAAACACAGGTTCAGGAAGTCGAATAAGGTAGTTGATGCATTCATTCGGAGGACAACATTACTCAATACCATGTCAATAGAAGTGGTAAGTCTGAATTATCTAAAGACATTGTATGAAGAAGATGCAGATTTGTCAGAAGCTTGGAAGGTGTGTAAGGAGCCTTGGAGTTTAGACAAAACACTATATTTGGACTATTGTATCCAAGAGGGTTTTTTGTTTAAAAACCAATAGTTATGTATTCCCAGAAGTTCCATACGGTTGAATCTCATTAAAGAATTGCATAGTGGTGGTTTAACAGGACATTTTTGGATCGATAAGACTGCCTCCTTGGTGAAGGAACTACAAGGAAAATACCCTATATAGAAGGTTTTTGTGGAATCTCCTATAAAAATAGCCCAAAAATCCATTTTTAGTGGAGGTCACTAGCAAAGATGCGTGGGCGGATGTTTTAGCGGAATTTTTTTTAACAGTGTGTTTATAAGACTATATTGCACCATGTGCCACCAGAGATCAACGCACCCATGCTAATAGACAATGGTGCATCGTTGTAGAGTTATTTAAAAAAAATAGAAAACAACAGTGTGCATCATATAAAAGAAACTCGCAAGCACTGATGCAGATGCAACGAGTGCACTAGTGCGCACCAAACAGGTGCACTGTCTTCGCGTTTTTCCTTTTAAAAATGCATATTGGTGCATCATTTTCCATTGGACCCACCAGTGCATTCCAAACTAGTGCACTGTAGCAGGTTTTTTTTTTTAAATAACAGTGTGCTATTTGCAGTGGTGCGCCACTAGAAATCAATGCACCGATGCGAATAGAAAATGGTGCATCATTGCAGAGTTATTTAAAAAAAAAAAAAACAACAACGATGCACATCATATAAAAGAAGCTTGTGAGCACCGGTGTGCACGAAACAGACACACAGGTGTGCAACAAACAAGTGCACCGTGTTTGCATTTTTTTTTAAATGCATAACGGTGCACCTTTGTCCTCTGGGTGCACCAGTGCGTTCCATATGGTGCACCATCACATGGTTTTTTAAAAATAATGGTGCGGTTTTTGCAGTGGTGAGCATTGGTGCACTTAACAAGAGTGCACTAGAATAGGGGTAAATAAAATAAAAAAGGTGGTAAAACACCATTTTTACCATTTCCAGGGAAGAGACGCTCTCAAGCATAGGTGCCACCTTTTCCCAACTAAAGCACACTGTCATTGGTGCTTCTGTTGCTTTCTTTGTTTCCGTTCGGTGATCAGTTCGTGGGATTCCAATTTTTCCATACGGTGGGAAAATTTCATTTTTTTCACTACATCCCAATCATGCCTCCTCAACGATAAAATGTCGGGGTAAATTCTTTATTTCTTTGTACATTGTATTTTTACCGGATTAAATTGTGAAATTGAGTAAAATTTGCATTTTTTTTCAATTTTTTTTCCTCGCGGCACGTTTGAGTCGTTCATCTCGCTCTGCACTTGGTGCACCCTGTAAATTTTACAGGGTGCACCGAAAATGTATAGTTCATTTTCATCGATGCGTGATAATACAGAACACACCGGTGCATTCACAATAAATGACACACTGTCGAAAATAAATAGTTTCCATTAAACGGTGCGTTGTTTATAGTGAACACATCGGTGCATCCATAAATCACTAGTACATATGACCAAATTTGCGACGATTGTTCGTTGATATTGCGACACTTATCCATCGCAATTTCCACGAAAGCCACGATTTTTTTCATCGAAATAATTTTGTCACTATATCCACAATCCAGGTGTGCGTGGAAACATCGACGAAATAAGCTCTCCATGTGTCACCACCTTCAAGATCGATTAACCCTATGCATCGTTGCAATTATGACGAAATTACATCGCAATAAAAACGAAGAAGTGTGGCAATTATGACGAAAATTCTTCGCAATTGTGACGAAAAGTTATGCCAAGCCAATAACTTATGACGCAAATGTTGAATGTGCGACGAAAAACTGTCGCAACTTGCGACGAAACTCTGTGGCAATATCGACGAAAATATATCTCAAGACCAAACTTACGACACAGATGTTGTATGTGCGATGAAAATTCGTGGCAAATTGCGACGAACTTTCGTCGCTATTGCGATGGTTGTGGTAAAATACAAAATTTGTTTCCGATGAACTATCGTCGATATTACGACGATGACTTTAAGTTTTAAAACAAAAAATTACATGAGATATGGTATTACCATATTACATTGTAATATGGTATACCATATTGTATGCCATATTACAATGTAATATGGTAATGCCATATTACATTGTAATATGGCATTACTATTACATTGTAATATTCTAATATTCTAATATATTGTAATATTGTAATATTCTATTGAAAGATGGATGTTAGAGAAAATTTGTAGATCTTTTAGATTGAACAAGATTATAATATATATATATATCAAGGCACTAATCAACCAAATATTGGAATCATGTGTTATCATGAAGTTGGATTAGAAGTAAGGATACCAATATGACAATATACACAAAGAATAATTTGGAATATTACTTTCAAAAAAACACATGGATTTCATGAGTGAGTCATTATAAGAATGGTTCTCAAGGCTTGTACCATGTCTAGGGGAAGAAAACAAGAACATTAAGCTCACAATGAAAGTTCTCAAATTCAAGGGCCATGAATTAGGCCTCAAATAACCATGTAGATATTATTTAAGATATATTTGGCCTCAAGGTCTATGAACTAACCATTGAATGATCATGTAGATAATGTTTAAGGGATATTTGGCCTCGAGGTGGGATTTGGACACCATTAGTATTTTTTCACATCGCATATGGGAGTTAGGCTTGTACCATCATCAAGGGAATTAGGATTTAAATGAACCTTATGTGGTTAATGACAGAGATCAATTCCTCCAATTAGGAATATGGGCAACATTGGTATTCTTTAAATAATAATAATGGCTATTAGGACACCATGTGGGCACCATTCATAGGTTTTATGCATTATAGTCGGCTCTCAAGGCCTCTAAGAAGGAACTTAGATCCATTAGGAGGATATAGTTGCATTCATAAGTTGCATTAGGAGGATATAGGTCACACATTCATAAGTTGCATATAGTTTCATATAGTTGCATAGTTCCATAAGTTGCATTGTTGCATAAAGTTGCATGTTGCATAAAGTTGTGTAAAGCTACATAAGTTGCATTGTTGCATAAAGTTGCATGTTGCATAATGTTGCGTAAAGTTGCATAAAGTTGTGTAAAGTTGTGTAAGTTGCATTGTTTCATAAAGTTGCATGTTGCGTAAAGTTCAATAAAGTTGTGTAAAGTTGCATAAGTTGCATTAATGTTGCATAAAGTTGCATGTTGCACAAAGGTGTGTAAAGTTTCATAAGTTCCATAAAGTTTCCCTAAATAAATCTTCTTGATCTTAATTTATTCAAGACCGAGGTTGGACCAACCCCTAATATGTTGTTGCAGCAACTTACTGAGATAGGAAGGAATGAGAATGAAACTGTCAGAGAATTTATCACTAGATTTGAGAAGTTGCTTCAACGAATTCCTAGCAATATTTGCCCTGAAAGAGATCATCTTATTTTCCTTTATACCAAGGCCTTCCCAGGACATTGGTATGCTTTAAATAATAATAATAATGGCTATTTGGACACCATATGGGCACCATTCACAGGTTTTATGCATCACAGTTGGCTCTCAAGGCCTCTAAGAAGGAGCTTAGAGCCATTAGGAGGATATAGTTGCACTCATAAGTTGCATTAGGAGGATATAGGTCACACATTCATAAGTTGCATATAGTTGCATAAGTTGCATATACTAGTTGCATAGTTGGATAAGTTGCATATAGTTGCATAGTTGCATAAGTTGCATTTTTGCATAAAGTTGCATGTTGCATAGAGTTGCGTAAAGTTGCATAAGTTGCATTGTTGCATAAAATTGCATGTTGCATAATGTTGCGTAAAGTTGCATAAAGTTGCGTAAAGTTGTATAAGTTGCATTGTTGCATAAATTTGCATGTTGCGTAAAGTTGCGTAAAGTTGCATAAGTTGCATTGTTGCATAAAGTTGCATGTTGCACAAAGTTGCGTAAAGTTGCATAAGTTCCATAAAGTTGCCCTAAATAAATCTTCTTGATCTTAATTTATTCAAGACCGAGGCTGGAACAACCCCTAATATGTTGTTGCAACAACTTACTGAGATAGGAAGTAATGAGAATGAAACTGTCAGAGAGTTTAACACTAGATTTGATAAGTTGCTTCAACAAATTCCTAGCAATATTTTCCCCGAAAGAGATCATCTTATTTTCCTTTATACCAAGGCCTTCCCATAACATTTGGGTTTTATGGTAAAGTACAAGATCCCAAAGACCCTTGAAGAAGCCAAAGAGTTAGCTACAAAGATTGAGGCTAATATTTTCTCGTGTAAGGTTGAACTTTTTATTGCCCCTAAGACCGAGGTTGGACCAACCCAAGACACAAATATTTTAAGGGATCAAAAACTGGATGAAGCCATAAGGGACCTTACTCAGACTCAAACCCTAGTGATGAACAAAGTCACTAGCCAAGTTATTTCCCCCTTAGCCCCTCAAAACTCTTATAAGCCCCCTACATTTCCCCGCTTGTGGATTCGTAGTCCCCCAATCTTGTCCTTCATCTTCTATAGCCTGTGATGTATTTAAATTTTATATTAGCATTCAATATCAAGTTACAAATTACAATTGTTCAACTTTTATCCATTCATCATATACATTTACATTACTAGTCTAGGGATCAAAACTAGGGTGCCATATCAACAAACGATCATTGGAAAAATCTAGAAACGCAAACCCAAATCAAAAGGTAATAACATGTGCAAGAATTGTCAACAAGACTCATCAATTGAGGCTATAAAGAGTTATTTCTTCCACTCCAGTTAGAAAACCCATAAAGGGAATAGGATCCAAAGAAATATAATGGAAAATATAGTATTTGCAAGATATGTGTGTGTGTGCATGCACACCTGTCGCACTATGGTCTAGAGGCAATTCGAAGCATTTTCCATAAGGATGACCCAAGTTCAATTCATGGTGATCTCCCTCCACACCTAGATGCTTGTTTCCTCTTTGTTGTAGCAACATATAGCCACAATTGTGTTAGAAACCTAACCACCCTTGATGTAGAGGGTGTTGGCTTATCATGAAAACCTCTCCTTGATAATAAATAACAGTGGAGAACCCACATTGCTACCATGCAATATATTGGAGAACATAGAATCCCTGAGGGTTAGCTCAAGCATTCATGAGCCAAACATGAGATCTCTCCCCCAAATTTGGGGTGGTCACGAGTTCAACTCTGTTTATCCCCTCTGGGTTAGCCTCCATAATCAAGGCCAATGATTTACCTCCTCTGCCAACCATGGATCATAGAACATAGAAGACAAGAAATGGAATTCTATTCAAACTCTTCAAGAGAAAATAGTTGCAAAGATGTCATCCATGTTTTCGAAGAAATAATAGGTGTGTGACTCAAAAAACTAAGATAAGAAAAGCATATCAAAAGACAATATTAAGAAACCAAGGATATTCAATTTTGTTTAAACACATATAAGCATATGTTTTCCAATTCTAACAAGAGAAAATAGTTGCAATATGTCATCCATGTTGTCGAAGAAGTAATAGGTGTGTGACTCAAAAAACTAAGATAAGAAAAGCATATCAAAAGACAATATTAAGAAACCAAGGATATTCAATTTTGTTTAAACACATATAAGCATATGTTTTCCAATTTTAACAAGAGGGAACACATAGTGTAAACAATTTTTATGATTAATATAAGCATCTACAAAAAAAAAAATGAAAGATGAAAACATATGTAGGTATGATATGGCAAGGTGTAGACGAAATGAAAATCCCTTTCAATGTAATATAATTAAAGAGTTATTTTTACCACCCCAATTACAAAATCCCAAAAGGGAATAGGTTTAACATGGAAGTGTTTAATTTCCTAACACTCTTGAGATGCCTTTTTCACTTTTAGGTACTTGAGTCTTTTATTTGAAGGTATGCATCTCACAACAAGGCTTCATGTAAAAATTGTTTTTTTTGCTCAAGAATGGGTTTCCATACTATTCTTATAAAAAACAACCATGCTCTTTGCCTGGGTTTTAGTTGTCATATTTGATTCAAATTGCCTTCAAACGATTAGAGAAAAACCACTTATACCCCATGGCTGAATTGTAGTTGTGAAATGTCATGGATGTACCCCATTTCCCATCCCACACCAATAAGTATGAGTTTTAAGGATACTTAAATTTAACAAAAAAGTCTTTAAGAATAAGCTCAAGGATTATTTATATGATAATCTTATTAGCATTAACTAGGGATAACTTTCACATAAGATTGTCCCACACAAGTAGCCTATTTTCCTTCCATGACTCAAATCACCCACTTTGCACACAACACTTGGGTTCAAACCCTGGTTCTAATAATTCCCATTCCCCTAAATCTCTAGATGTAAAACATAAACAAAAACTAGCTCGGTGAAAGCCTATCCTATAAGTTGGATCAGAATACATTTTCAAGATTCATGGGAAACCCTAGAAGGGACCCATCAATAATATTAGTAAACACAGAGTGGTGATAACACCTATATATTTGGAATTTAGTTTCACATCTAAGGTTTAGTGATTCACTTCTTTAATATTCCTCTCTATCATTGCACAACCACCACCACTTCCCAATGCATTTTTCTGAGAGACATAGAAACAAAAGGGGATACCCAAAAAAACTTAAAGAAGTGGTTTGAATATATCCAAGTATAGTGTTGGAAAAAACTAATATAGGAACTAATCATTAGCTCTACATGTAACATTGGGTCTTGGCCCATTGAATACTAGAACATAAGGCAATGCAAAATATAGTTAGGAATTCTATGGTATGATTCTAGGATTGTTAGGCTTAACTATCAACAAAATGATCATAAATTAACTAGAAAAAGTCCAACTCAGGAAGAAGAATCCTACCATTCCTAGACACCATTTTCAAAAGAAGAAATCATCCAAGTAGCAAGTGTCTAATCAATTCCTTGGAATTTAAAGTGTTTACACATTCATTCATTATTGTCAAATTTACCATTGATTATAAAATGAAAGTGTCGATTGGGATGACTAACCTATGCTACAATTTCATGGCAATAGAAATTGATTTCAAGATCATCTCTTGCATTCAAACATTGATTCTCTCCCTTCCTATCCTATCCTATCAACCTTCTTACTCACAAGAATTCTCAACAATTTCCAACAAGAAAGTCTAGGATGTTGTATATTATTGGTTTTAGAGGTGGCATTAGTGCTTTTATAAATTTGGTTGCTATTTTGGTGACATTTCCAAGGTTTCTATTAAGTAAACCATTATATTTGTTGGGTTGTTGATATGAAAAAGGTGGCTATTAATTTTGGAAACTTGAATATTTCCATTAATGTTGGGGTGGAAACGGGTTTTTCCAATGTCGAGAATACTAATTTTTCAAAGGATTAAATTGACTATTCCAAGAATAATAGAAATATTGAGCGTGTTCATATGACATACCTTGACTAGTTATGAATGGTATTTGTTTCCTTTGGTGGTTGATGAAACATACCTACTCCAAATTTTGATATGCTCCCTCATATAAAGCCTTCAAACTTAGTAGTAATGGGCAATGATTGATTTCATCATTTTATTTGTAAATGTTGTAGAATTATATGTTATTTAGTAGGCATTCATGAAAAAAATGTCTTTTGTGCTCTTTGGGAAAATAACTGCCAAATCATTTTTAGCTTCCTCTTTCTTCATCTTGACTTGGAGTGTATCGAAATGGATTTCCATAGATTTTAAATATTTGTTCTTCATATCTCAAACATATTTTCAATTTCTACTTTGTTAATCTAGCTATGGTCATGAGGTTTGTTCAACAATTCCTTTGATTCCTTTACCCCTTTAGTAGAAACTCTTGAGTAGTTTTTTCCAAACATTTATTATCTCATCATAAGTGCATTTGTAAACATCTAAAAATGTGATCAAATTTAAATCTTCCATATCATTATCTCTTACTCTATCAAGAGAATTGTCTTAGAAGAGTTTTTGTCAATTGAGCAATCAATAGATCTCTTTTAACCAAAATGAAATATATTAACATAGTCCTATAATGATTTGTCCTTTCTAAGTCATTTGGAATAGTTAATCTCTTAAGTCTCCATATTTTCAATATTCAAAGTATTTCTCTATAAAAAATATTCTTCATAGTTTCCCATGTCTAAATATTATGTATATCTAGACCTATGAACCATTTGAGGGATATTTCCTTCAAAGTAGAGGGAAAATTCTTAGCTGGGCATAATTATTATATTCATAAGTGTTTCAAAGGGATTCAAATTCAAGGATAAAACTGTCTAGGACCTCAGTGTTCATTCTATGAAATTGGGAAGAGCTGCTAGATTTATTATTTCATCTTACTTGTTGCCATATCCCCAAATTCTTTGACACTTTCTTCAAATATTTTTTTTTGACTATATTCAATGGTTATTAACGTACACTACTCCCATGGGGATTTTTCTTCTCATGGCACAATCAAGGGATTGGTCATGTGTGAGTTGTAAACAATTATGGGTAGGGATCTTCAATTTTGAAACTGATTATGAGCCTAGTGCTAAGGGTACGATTGGAGCATTTTTAAAAGGATGACTTAGCATTGCATCAAGAATTCTATCACATTTCATCAAACACTTATCAATCATTTCTATAAAGAGCCTCATCTAACAATTAGCATGCACACCAAGAGATAGGAGAAAGAAGTCAAACCATTTCTTCCTGCCAGTGTTCTCTCCTCAGTGGAAAAACCGGGTGCCCTCCTCCTCTACAAATCCATGTGCCTTCCTCTGCAAATCATTGCAGGCCTCCTCTCCAAACTGCTTTCTCCCTAGCCTCCCTGCAGATGCCCTCCTCACATGCACCTTTTTTCCCTTCTCCTCCTTCTCCCTTCCACTCTATGTGCAAATGATCATGTCCTAGCCTCCTCCTGCACCTCTCCTCCTTCTCCTCCTTCTCTCATCCTCCTCTCCTTCCATGCTCCAAACTGGTGGGACTCAGGAGAGGAAGAGCTCTCAGACGCCAGGCAGAGGTGTGGTCAAGAATTTGAATTTTGTTTTGTTTTGTTTGTATGTTTTTTATTTTCAAGTTTATTTTATGTTGTTTTATTTTCGTTTGTTTTGTTTTTATATTATATATAATATATAACATATATTATATATAATATATATAATATATAACATATATTATATATATAATATATTATATATATTCTAATATAACCTAGACAAGACTTGTGACAAAAGATAAACTAAAAAGCACTCAAATAGGCCTAGAATATAACTCTTCCAAACTCTTCCATCTAAAATCATTGGGGGCCCACCAAGAAAAGTGAATAAAGAGAAGGGATGAGGGATTTCCAACACCTACCATGAGAAGTGATGAAATCCACTACGGTGATGAGTGAAGTATAAATGAGGTTGTTATAACTAGGGGACAAAGGGTGATTAAATATCGAGGCCAGTAAAAATACATCTTAGGTTTCCTCCCTCATACAAGAGCCACCCGATAGAAGCCTAATAGAATGGCCACTAAGATACCTCTTCATAGATTCATGAAACATGTTACCTTTCCTTCAATATGAAATGAAATGGTCATGTAATATTCATTATATAAATATCTAGGAGCTCCCTAATCAAACCTTTGGTCTCAACCTTGGCATTATCCACTCCCAAGAGTGTGCTTGTTGTTAAATAGGTATTCACCATATCCTGATGTAAAGGATTTCCACCTCCCTAATTGTTAAGGAAATTGCTCCTTATCAAAATGAACCTCAAGTCATAGGACTTAGTCTCAGATTCAAAATTAGGGTGGAAACCTTCTTTACTAATTCATTGTCTTGTTTCTTCATTAACAAGAAATATGAACAAATGGGACTATCTAATTTCACAAATTAGATAGGGATTCCCTCAAGTGTCATCCCTATATGTTTTGGCTATAGAGGACCTTTTCTATCTACTTTGTTGTAAATTCAAACATCAACTACTTCATGGGACTCACCTCTCGGAACCAAAGATAGGGCAGTTGGTTAGTGGAAATTTCCTAGATGACTCCTTCCTAACAATTCTCAAGGAGCAACCCTCATGGATACACATGGATGAGTGTTTTGATACTTGAGAGGTACAATGGAGTACTGGTTGTTGTATGAGTGCAGTGGTGGAGTGATATTGTTTATAACTAGAAGGGAACAATTATCTATAGAAGGGTCGATCGACCTTTCCACATTATTCCCCTAGTGCAAACCTCTTCCATGACTTTCAAAAAGGATTCAATGGAAAAATTGTATGATGAAGGATCAACTAACCCTTTGACCCTTCTAAACTAGGTTAAAAAATGACAAGGATGAATTAAAAATATGAATGCAAAAGGGGCAGTTGACCCTTACTTATTCTTCCCATAAAGATATACCATTTTACAAATGGAGAGTGGAATAGAATGGAACAATTATCCATAGAATGTCCATCCAAATTTCAAATAATTCCCCGAACGTAAACCTCTTATGAGGTTTCATTAGTTAGGCAATACTATACTATGTGAGTTCATATTGGGGGGTTTAAAATTCTAAAAACATGAAAACAATATATTTCCTAGTATATAGGGGTTAGAGGATATTTTTAATATATTTAAAACATATGGATATTAGAGAAGGATTATAATTAGGTATGTGATGATTAGAATTAGGTATCAATAGGTCTAAATTAGGTTAAATTAAAATAACAAATCGTTTTTCATAATCCTCATCCAGATCTTATAAGAGTTATGGCATGTCAACATATTAGAGGCAGAAGAAAAAAAGG
>SNQJ01S0049754.1:25970-46534 GCA_010110895.2 Picea sitchensis | reverse complement strand
TAAGGTCATATGTGTACAAATGTTTTCTTTATATAATAACGACATATATACCTAACATAAGTTTAGGGTTAGTGTTTATGTATCTTATTAGTCCCTGCTAAAGCAGGGAATATAGCAATCAATTACTATCATTTCACCGATCATGGTTGAGTTTCAAGAGCAATTCTATATCTTTATCAATGAAAAGAGAGAGAGATTATATCTACAATTGAAGGGAAAAGGGTATGTGGATTCCATAAACCCAGAATATTATGGAATCCACATACCCTTTTCCATAGAATATACTAACTAGATCCAAAAACCAAAGACATGAAATATTGTACTACACATATTATAATATATTATCAAGGAAAAAACAAGCTAATGCAATTTGGACATTTGAAAAAAAAAATTACAAGTTAAATGAGTACATCAATAAAAAATAACATACTAATCTTGCAATTTCAAAATCAGAGCTATGTAGATCGAGAATTGGATTTGTTCAACCGGTGGGTGATGGAAAAAATAAACAGCTCAAACAAAATCCAAGAACAGTGTCACAACTATAGCAATTGTGTCGCAAAGTCTCTTAAAGTCATGTATATATAGATAAAATAGTCAACTAGCACTTAACACTGACCAATGAGATAGGCAAAATTTTTGTCGCTATTTCCACGAAATTTTGTCGCTATAGCAATGAAAATCTCAACTAGGTTAAATTAAGATTTTTGTGGATATTGCGACGAACTTTCGTGGCAATATCCACGAAAATCCTGCCCTGTTTAAAAAAATGATGAAACTAGTGGAAGCGTGGAAAATTTTCATGGAATAATCCGCCCATATGTAGTGGTGAATCTATATGCATTGTTTAATGGAAACTATTTATTTTTGAAGGTGTGTTCATAATAAATGCATCGATGTGTTGTTTATAATGAATACACCTATGTGTTCATAATAAATGACACACCATCGAAAGTAAATAGTTTCTATTAAAGGGTGCATTGTTTATAGTGAACGCACTGGTGAATTCATAAAAACATACACACCGTTGAAAATAGATAGTTGTTTGAGCGGTGTGTCCTTGATAGTTAACGCACCGGTGCATACACAATAAACTACACAATGTGGACATTATTTTTTTTTTCAATTGGTGCATGAATTATATGCAATGGACTGGTGCGCAATCATGGATACAATGCACTATTTAAAATGAGTGTCTATTTTAAGCGGTGTGTCATGATGAATGGAACACACCGGGGCATCGAGTATCTAGACACACCATGCTTTCGTGGTGCGTTGTATACAATGGGACACATCGGTGCGTTGATAATTACTACGTACCCCCTAAAATAAATTACATTTTTTATGCGGTGCATAAGATATGTGTGCACACCATGGGAGGTGCGTTATTGTTTTGCAAGTGCACCGAAGGTTAATTTTTATCTTTTTTGAACAAAAATTATGTTTTCATATTTTGAAATAAATTTCTCATTTACTGAAAAAAATAAAATTATGGTTTTATGTATGATGTTGATGTAATTTATATGTTAATTATGCAGATACGTCGACGCATGGAGGAGAAACAATAGAGAGGTAGGCCTCCTCAAGTACTACGAGGAGGCTATATCCCTAAAGGGGAATTATGTCTTTCTTGAGTTGTTGATCTGTCGATGGGATGCCCATAAACATGAATTCATAGTCGGTCCTCACTAGTGGTACCATCCCAGTGAGGATATTTATTTTATCACTGGGCTATCTAGGAGAGGGGAGGATTTTCCCTAGTTTCTTGATGTCCAAGTGGGTGTTGCAGCTGAGAGTCAACTTTCCTACTCTCAAAGGTACATTGTGCATGATATACCTTCTCCTAGTGATTTTCAGGTGGCTAGTGGACAATTACAGATTTTCTCATTCGGTGTAGAGGATGTTAGGTGCCTCTCACTACTACTGTCGACCATTTCACAATTTACTGGTGATGGTAAGTGCATTAGTTGCACGCTTTTATATTATGTTGATTCTTTGATACAGAGGCCATGACTTATTAGGTGGTTTACCATTTTCTTGAGGCATTTTTGTATAGCACTGTATAGATGTCGTGCTATGATAGATTGGAGGGAGAACTTCCCATTTGTTTCAGAGTTTTTTTTTTTTTTTTGAGAGGTTTCCAGAGACGAGACCTAGTTTTGTCCATCGAACACCTAGGTCGATGATTGAGGTGCAGATGCACATGTGGGGTGAGATGATTCCCAAGAGGGGAATGCTCGATTTTCCAGCTAGAATTTTGAGGGAGGTACTTCAACTATTAGCCAGTGAGGCAGATCACGTGTTCATGATGGTGTTGTACCCTAATGCAGGGATGGATTGGTGAGGATGTCCTATCATCATCTTCACAACAGATGAACGACTGGATGATCGAGGTAAGATTTAAATTAATCTTGTACTTTCATTTTATTGTCTTACTTAATTTGAATAAATTTTATTCTAACATGTTCTTTACTGTATTTTACTAATTTTTTTAATAAAATTGTCGACTAATTATTAACTTGTGTTATATTTTTCATATGTTGGTACATTTTTGGGGGACATGCCTCCTCCCCCACCACCTGATGAAAATGAAAAGATGGTTGAGGGTGCGGCAGGTCATGGTCATCAGCTGCATATACCACCCAACATGTATCGTAGGCCCGATCTCAGATATAGGATGGAGGTGTGTGATAGACTGATTGCATTTTTGGTTGGCACGAGATTCTGCCCTGTCCCAATGCAAGACATCGGGGATGGCCCTGATCTATTGCAACTCTGGAAGAACTTGTCGCGTGATATGATGTCTCTTATGCATCAAATAGTTGGAGCTGCCAATTTACTGGTAGGGATGAGGGATGACACATCCTCCAGTATAGATGATGATACGGGTGGTGATGATGATAATCAGAGTGGTTTTGGCACTTCTGCTTAAATACCTCCTCCTCCTCCTCCTCCGGGTAGTGATGTTGATCAGGGTGGTGATCATGGCACTTCTGCTTTAGTACCTCTTCCTCCTCCTTCAAGTGGTGATGTTGATCATGGTGGTGATATTGATCAGGGTGGTGATGGCGCTTCTGCTTCAGTACCTCCTCCTCCTCCTTCACCTCACCCAGATGAGCAGGGAGCGTCACCTGTTCCTCAAAATCATTCTTCTCGTGAGAGACTAAGACTAGATATGTAGTTATAGCAATTATTTGTGATGTTGATGATATATATATATATATATATATATATATAACATTTTTTTGTTCATGTTGATGTACTTAATTTATATGTTGATTTACTTAATTTATATGTTTATGTTAGGTCATGTTATATAATTTTCTCCATAAAGTAAAGTACTCTTAACTAAGTAGTTTATTTTTGAATATGTCTAAATAAAGTACTCATGTCTAAACCAAGTGAAATTAGAAGCAAAGTTGCTTATACCTGCCTTAACTATGTTTTGAAATGTTTTGATGTATTAACTATATTTTGAATGTAAGGATAGATTTAAATAGGTTATATTACAACACTTCTAATTAAGTTATTATGTTGTCATTTTTCTATATTTGAATATGATGAAAATGAAAATACCAAGTTTATCATGTTTTTGTAGTTACTAGTCCTTGAAAAGTAAATAAGTTATAAAAATGGGTAAAGATATGTCATATTTTATTAATTAAAGTTTGGGTAAGCTAAAAGTAAATTATATTAATCTTCAACCTTACTTTGTATTACAATTTGACAAACTAGTTTACTTGAAAGTAGAATGTGAGAATTGGTCCTCATTTCGAGAATATTGTTTTTGTTCATAATGAATAATGAATAATTAAAAATAGATATGATAACATTTATAAAATCTTTGTGATATTTTAACTTCCTCTTAATTGTAATTTGGTCATATTTTTTTATATTCGCATAATTAATACAAGTCTCAAAATCTCTAATTCAACATTTTTTTACTATACTATAAGGATGCATGAATGTCAAACTTAACCAAGAAAAGTAAATAAGTTATAAAAATAGGTAAAGATATGTCTTATGTTATTAATTAAAGTTTGGGCAAATTAAAAGTAAACTATATTAATCTTTAACCTTACTTTGTATCACAATTTTACAAACTAGTTTACTTGAAAGTACGATGTGAGAATTGATCCTCATTTAGAGAATATTAATTTTGTTCATAAGTTCATAATATAATTAAACATAGTTATGATAAGCTCAATTAGCATTTATGAAATCTTTGTGATATTTTAACTTCCTCTTAATTGTAATTTGGTCATATTTTTTTATATTCCCATAATTAATACAAGTCTCAAAATCTCTAATTCAATATTTTTTTACTATACTATAAGGATGCATGCATGTCAAACTTAACCAAGAAATATGTACAAAAACATAAAAAAAATAGAATATTAAATATTTTAATTTGTATGAATTATTCTCTTTAAATTTATATCCAATTAGCTATTAGTAGCGGTAAAATTTCTTACACACGAATAGAAAGAGGGGATAAAGATAGAGGATAAGGGATTAAAAATTGTTATGATATACATGTTTAATTCAATTTTTAATTATATATTATATGTAATATAAAAATAATATATAACTTAATATATTATATTTTATTGTGTTATAATTAATATATAATATAACATATTATATTTATTTTATTTATATTATGTTATATTATATTATTATATTTATAATATAAAGTTAATATATGTGTTTCCTCCTAAAAGGTGGCAAGTAGGGTATATATACCCCCGCATATATCAATTTGGTGTTGCCTTGACCTTAAAAATAGATTATTATTTTTATTATTATATTATAATTAATACATAACATAATATAATATATTATATTTATTATATTACATAATATATTATGTATTTAATTTTTATGTAATATCTTAAATATATATTATTATATGGATTTAGAGAGTAACACATGCATTACTTATTTAAGGACATTGGTTTTTATGTAAATGACACATGCATTAGTTATTTAAGGACTCATGTTTTTTTGAAAAATGAACTTAGGAGGATCATTTTAATATTCCCCTAATTAATATGTATGAACTCAAAATTAAAAACTAATGCAATATAATAAGATATGGCAATGATATGAAATAGTGGGTAACAAAAATATTTGATAAATACAATAATATATTATTTTTAAAGTAAAAGTTAAAATTAAAATACTAAAAGTTCAAATATCATCTAGATTTACAATGGAAAAATATTTAAATTTTTTTATAATATTTCATATGAAATATTAAATACTAAAAACATTATAAGTTTAATAATCAAATTATTAAATCCACTATAGATTTGAAACATAAAAGTAATTAATTAAAGAATAAAACATGTATAATATATCACTCTATGTTGTCATCACCCTAATTATCTTCCTCGCTTGGCATGATAACACTGTTGTTCTCAAAAATATGTTTTGATCTAAGGTCATGTCTTAATACAAACCATCAATCCATATCCAACACATCTGGGTAAAAAACCACTTGGTTGCAGTGTTTTGGGAAAACATAAGGCTCCTTAGCTTCATCCCACATCTTTCTAAAGTTGATACATATCATACCACTATCACAATATTCCTTTATATTATTCCTATCAAAGGTGTCCCACCACTTGCACCTAAAAATAACACATTGGAAAGAAGAGAAGTCCACTCGAATGATCTATTATATCTTTCCAACATAACCTAACTTCCAATGTATGGTGTTTTGATTATGGTGGCTAGCATGACTAGATTGGTCGAACTTGACTTCCACTCCACAGTCTTGTGTCATGTGTCCATCATCGAAATCCTCTATGCGAAAATGATGTCCATATGCCCACATAGATGGGAACACATGTACCTATAAAAAAGTGAACAAATCACAGTGTCAATATGTGTCTAATAACTCGACCATTAAATATATAAAATAATATAGATGTACTTACAATTCAAACATGTGTATTACAAAGTTAAAATTTATGTACACAAAGAGATTATTACCGAGTTGTTGCAACTAATCCATATGTTTAGTTCATCCTCTTCTTCACGCGGGTAACGAACATATGCACCATATTTCTCTTTGACTTGGTCAACAACCCAACTGTTGGGGCATATCATTGGCATATTTTCTTTTAAATGATCAAGATAAGACATGCTTCTACAATTCAACTATTTGAATTATTTCCTGTCTCTTTCCTATTTCCTCCTCTTTTGTTCGTACAATGCGATCCGCGATTGTGTTTCCTCATAATTGTAAAAAATGAATTTATTGATGGCATCAATTTTTGAATTCGTTGATGTATTCATGAAAACAAACCAACATGTAGTACATATGAGATGATGAAAATATACATTATGAAGTTCAATGTCAATAGTTACTGTGTGCAAATTTAACAAACTATCAGTCACTTACTCTTTATCAAGCACCTTTTTCCATTTGTTTGGAGAAGCTCCCCTTCTCTTTTGTCTTCATCCCTTTTGTCATCCCAAATCACTGCACCTGGTGTATTATCGATTTGCTTGTTGTACTCACTATCATAATAGAAAGACTCATATGATATGTACCCCTCTGCCATAGACCCCTCGAGTTTTTCCCTTTGATGAACAAATCCTTTCAATTTATTCATGTACCTCTCTAAACAAAACATCTAACGATAGGAGACCACCCTGACTAATTCAACCTCATCTATTAGGTGAATTAGAAGATGAACATGCAAGCCCATGAAACTCGACGGTAGTTCCTTCTAAAACATACAAACAATCTCAATTATCTCTTGATGCCATGGTGGAATGATAGCCATATGAATCTCCTTTGATGTGATCCAACGTACAAATGCAGATAATTTAGATATGGCACACATTAGGTCATGGGGGAAGTCATGGTTCACACACCCATGCACGAGCAGAGGATAATGACACTACAAAGTAATCACATAAAAAATTAATTATGTTTTATCCCATGGAATAAAAATAAAAATTACAAATAACAAAATCATATTTTTGACATATGTCATACCTTTAGAAGGTTCAAATGGTATTTTGATTTCAACCTCGACAAACGTTCTTGACACATAATGAAGGAACATCGTAGGGAAGACCCATATAAAGAAGACACCTTCACACCCAATATAACTTCTTTTGCCAAAGAAAGATATTCTTTCTTCAAAATCTATGGGACATCACCTTCTTTGAAAGACCAAGAGGGACCAACCTCTCCTCTACTTTCTTGTCTTGGCCAATGTTTCTATTTAGTTTTTGAAGAAATAAGATCTCTCCTCAAGCCAATGTATCACTTTCTTTTTATGATATGTGCCTCCATAAAGAAGATGAAACATTTTTAAATATATGCATGGGATCTAGTAAGTGGGAATCTTAATATGATCCCAATATTGGAGCTCATAAAAGATAGATTTTCTTTTCATCCCAATGGGAAATTTATCAACATAGGTGTCGAAGAATTCTGGATCATCGAACATATGCTCCCCATTTGAATCAAACAATTATGTAATCTCCTTCTCCTTCTCTCTCTCATATGCTCTAAGCCATTTTGATGGTGTCATTATTGTAGGCCTTTGGGTTCTCTCTGGTTTACCATTGAAAGTGGATGTTTCTTTTCTATAAGGGTGTTCTTTTGGGAGGAATACCCTCGAGTGGTCGTACACTATCTTTCGTAGGTGGTTGGACCACCTATCCTTCAGAGAAGGTCCACAACATTTACATCCATGATAGCCTTTAGTTACAAGACCTGAAAAAATATTGTATACATAACACGTTAGAAATTACGAATATAATGTCAATCACAGTGAATTAAATATGCAAATAAATATTGTTACATTTATAAACAAAACAATAAACACCTTAGTTACCAGAGAAAAATCCTAAGCATGGATAATCATGTGTGGTGTAAGAACATATTCTATACAACGTAAAACTCCTCTTTGTTGCGATGGGTCTTGATACATCGTATACATGTATCCATTCCCATAATTCCTTCAATTCATGATCTACCAATGGTTGTAGGTAGACATCCATATTCTTCACTTGTCTTCTACCAGGGACTATAAGAGCCAACATAAGATGTTCATTCTTCACGGACAACCATGGGGGAATATTATTATTGATCACTACTACAGGACAAACATAATAGTTGGTGTTTTGGAGGGAATATGGGTTCACACCATCCATTGCTATGGTGAGTCTTAGACTTCATGCTTCATACTTGAATTTTTCTAGCCAGGTATCCTCTATATGATTCATGGCTATTGAATCTATTGGGATTCACATAACTCCCAACTCACTTTTGTGTGAGGCATGCCATCCCTGCGACATAGCTAATTCTTTGTAATGAAAGAGCCTTTGAATCCTTGGGATTATAGGAATGTGCCTCAATATATTATGACGAGGACCATGCGATTTACCATTTTTTTTATTTATGGTACCTATCATGCCCACATTTCGGGCATATCTCTTTGTCTACATACTCTCCTCTATAAAGAATACAATCATTCAGACATGCATGATATGATATATACTCAACACCCAACATTTTCAACAATTGCTTTACCTCTTCATAGCTACCGGGAAAACACTATCACTAGGAAGAACCTTATCTTTCAATATCTTTCCTTTAGTGGGCAATAGAAATTTACAAGGTAATTTAACATTTATTAAATCAACCATTTCTAATGTTGATTGTGTTAAAATATTTCTCAAAATTAATATAAGATATTTGTTGGTCAATTAACTCAATATTGCCAAGAAACATGTGTTTGACATGCCAAAATTTTCTTTCACATTGTACAGTAACATTGTTGTCCAAAGTTGGGTAGACATTGATCGGGCACTAGGTCCAAAGAGAGGGGTGGTGGAAGAATATTTCAGGCTTTTGAAAATGGTATCACTGATATGAGCATCATCCCTTAGCTCATCATTTTGTAATGCGTCTAACAACAATGTTTCCATGTAATTCATATTCCGTAAGTAATCATCCATACCAACCTCTTTTTGATTGTGTTCATTGCCAAGTTCTGAAGAACTACTATTGTTGTAGTCAGTAGTCATTCCTAATTGGTGAATCTAGACATAGTGGGAATTGAATAGGTGGTTGATTCAACTATTCTTGGTACGCTTTCTCTCTTATTCATGTTCTCATTATAACCTTCTCTCGAGTTGACATTATTGTGGAGTGCAACAAAAGATCGTAGGTAGGTCATCATCAAAATCCTAATTTCAAAAATATTGAACATTAGTACATCGATGATATTAGTAAGCAAAATGCAATAATTTGTTTGTTCGAATTACATTATACCAAACAATTATTACCATCACCAACCCATGATTGCGGCTGGAAGATGGAATGTCACAATTGTAAGGGTAAAGTGGTTGTCCATTTTCATCTACCAACTGCTTGTGGTATGTTCCTTTTGATAAGACCTTCCGACATTTTTGAACCGATACTGGAATATTTTCTACATCTGAACTCGATTCTGAATCAAGATCTTTCAAATTTGGATACATTTGTATTCATATTGACATGGATAAAAAAAAATTAATTAGATAATCGAAACATAAATAAAATAAGTTAAATTTACTGGAGATGGAAAGGGAGAACTCCACGATGGACTTTGAGCAATATGGAATGGGATGGAATTTAAAGAATTGATCATTTGATCATATAATAAGGTTTTCTCCCTACATTTCAAAAAAAATAGCAATAAATGTTTTTGTACATATCTAAAATAAATTTCGAGGACCATACCACAATCTGATTTTGAATATAGTTTTGAAACCATTTTTTAAGAATAATGCGACATAAAAAGTAAAATGTATACTGAAGTATTGTAAATCATGTGAGTTCATCCTAAAATATAATTTGAGATGAATATATTGTTTATGTGCAAATAAAAGTTCAAATAACTTTAAAATCATCCTGATGCGCTTATAAACCACAAACGCAATGGTGCGCATATTAATAATAAGCATCGATGCGTTGAAAAATTAACCACACCCTGCTTCGAGATTTTGTTAATAAAAAACAATTATATGTTATCGGTGTGTCATATAATATGGAAACACCAGTGTGTAATGTAATATGGATGCACAGGTGTGTCTTACATAAATGCACCAATGTGCTGAAAATTTAAAAAAAAAAAACGCGATTTTTTTAAACAATTAAAAAAAGAGAGGGCATCAAATTTCATAAAGTCCTTTAAATACTAAAAAGCTATTCACTATATAATTATTTTGCAAAAAAATGTAGGGGAGAGACTTGTAAGAGAGACATATAGAGGAACACTATGGAGGAGTAGAATACTTTGGAACCACAGTATTATTTAGAATATGAGAATTTGAAGGGTATGGTGATTCACTCTAAATCATTTTCATAAGGTTTTTTTAATATTAACAAGGTATTCAATATTTTCATTATTTTGCCAAAATTTATAGGAGACAGATTTGGAAGAGAGACATACCGGGGAGCACTGTGGAGAAAAAGAATACTTTGGAACAACAGAAATATTCAGAAAATTAGTATTTGAAAGGTATGGTGATCCACTCAAAACCTTACATAGTAAAAATTTTAAATTTTACTATTGATTTTGATAACAATTTTTTTTAGAAATTGTATTAGATCTAATGGGTTTGTTTTTCTATATATAAGTGTTTGGCATGTGATGCAAAGGGACCACTTATTTCATCATATCACAAACATAGTTGGCCCTTTGACTTTTTATTTTTATTTTTTTTAAACAATTTCTGATTTGACAGATTTTTCTTAAAAATGTTTTCCAATTTTCCGGTGCGCCATTTCAACCGAAACGCACCAATGCATTTGTGTCTAAGGAGCATCGATAAAACCAGAATTTAAAAAAAATAAAAATAAAAAATATGGCGCATAAAAAAAAATATCATCGATGTTTTCTCATCTTAACAACACATAAAATGTTGTCACACCATTTTTTTTATAATTAATGAAGCAAAAATAATACTTTATATTAAATCTATGATTTATTATGGGGTATAAAACTTGCAAGAAACAAAGTATGTAACTAAGCCAACAAAATAATTGTTGAAACAAGGGATGCGATTTGGTTTTGAACATATGTGTATGATTCATGAGTCAATTCTTGCTTTGCAGGTACGTTGCTTTTCAATTTACATTCATGTATATTATTTATTTCAATTTACATTATTCTCACCAATGTAGATAAACTCATTACAATTTATTTTTATGTTTGTAGATGGAACTTGAAGAAGATGAAAACAATCGAGGCAATCGACCAAACTTTCAACAAAATAACCTAAGGCATGGAAGTAGCTTGAGCACTAACAACAGTTCTAGTGATGATGACCAATTTATTTGGATATCAATGCAAGCTATAATTGTGTTTTTTTTAAATAATTGTTTGTGAAAACCAAACTTTGTTGTTTAATGTAATGTACATAGTGACCCAATTGAAAGACAAGGGATTATCGATAAGTGTCCCATTTTGTATAACAAAGACCCTCTTATTCATATAATAAAATATGTTTTAAATTATTCTATTGCATTGTCCAATGTTGTTGTGAAATGTTACATCGCCGATGAAATATATGGATGAATAAATATTATAATGGAGAGATGCAAAATATGATGATATAACAAATTAATCCAAACATCATATCCAAATTCAGTATCCAAAATATAAGATATATGTAAATTTTTTGATAAATAATGGAATTAAAAAATAACAATAATTGCACTATCACAGGTCAATGTTTCTCAGTGTATTTTAATTATTAATCTCATTGGCGTGTTTAATATTAAAAAGCACCAGTGCATTTCATAATAAATGTGAACCGATGTTTTTATGTAACCAATTAGCATTGATTTCAATATTTATTAAATACCATAAAATTATATTAAAAAGTTGGCCTTCGGTGCATTAAGCATATACAAAACACTAGTGCTTTTGTGTTATTAATAAGCACCGGTGCCTTATGATTATTAATAAGCACTGGTGCATTTGTGTTATTAGTACACACCGATGATATTGTGTTATTGATAAGCACCGACGCTTGTTTGTTACTAAAAAGCACCAGTGCTTTCTAATTTTAATGCAATGTGTGGATTTTTTCAGGTAACACACGGATGCTTATTATTTTATAAAACATCAGTGCATTCTTATTAATAACACAACAGTGTGTTCTAAGAAAACATCCCTGGTGATTAATTATTTTTAACTCTCCCAGTGTGTTTTACTATTAAATCCCGGGTTCTTATAAGACAAATGCCTTGGTGCTTAAATATGTTACTGCCTCGGTGCTTGAAGATTTAACTACCTCGATTCTTGACTTTAAGTGTACAAAATCGGTGTGGTACATGTATGTAAGCACCGATGCTTGTTCCTCATAAAAAGACATTGATTTGTAAAAATCCTCTAACACCTCCGGTCACCCAATTTTTTTTAATTATAATCAAGTTCCATTATAGTATCCGCAAAAACATCCGCTATCAAAAATAGATGTATCAGAGGTTGTTTTGACAATTTTTGTCAATTTTGTAACACTAGAAACCTTCGCTAAAAGGTCTTTTCCTTGTAGTGAGGAGAGATACTTTTGGCCCAACATTAATAAAGATGTCTGAAATTTTGTTGAAGGTTGTAGGATCTGTCAAATAGTCAAAGGAAATAGTCAGAACACGGGAGTCTATAATCCATTTCCAATACCCAAGGGACCATAGGAGGATATCAGTATGGATTTTGTCTTAGGATTTCCTATGACTCAGAGAAAGCATGGTTGAACAATGGTAGGTGTTGATAGATTTTCGAAAATAAAACACTTAATAGCATGTAAAAAGACTAGTGATGCTAGTCAGGTAGCTACATTATTCTTCCAAGAGGTGGTTAGATTGCATGGACTACCATAGAGTATTATTTCAGATCGTGACACCGGATTTCTTGGGCATTTTTGGAGGACACTTTAGAAAAAGTTAGGCTCATATTTTTTATACAGTTTGGCATATCATCCTCAAATGGATGGTCAGACTGAAGTAGTGAACAAGATTCTAGGAAATTTGTTGAGAAGTTTAAGTGGAAAGAATCCTAGTCAATGGGAATTGGAATTAGCCCAAGTTGATTTCACATATAACGATTATGTGAACAACTCTGTGGGATAGAATCCATTTCATATTTTTTATGGATGGTCACCAAAAGTTGTGGTAGATGTGGTTTCATTGTCGTATTTGGAAGGAAAGAAGAGTGTTGATGTGAATGATTTTGTGGACAGTATGCATGAATTACAATAACAAGTAAAGAAGAAATTGCAGACTAGCAATGACAGTTATAAACCAAGAAAATATCAATATAGGAGACATAAGGTATTCTGAGAGGGTGAGTTGGTCATGGCTCACTTGAGGAAGGAGATATTTCCTCAAGGAACCTATAATAAACTCAAATACAAGAATATAGGTCCATGTCGAATTCTGAAAAAGATCTATGATAATGCTTATCGGCTGGAACTTCCAGAGAAGTTTGACATATCTCCTACATTCAATGTTGGTGAACTCTATTTGTTTCATGAAAGGAAAAAAAATCAGATGAAGGTACCCTCAGTGAATGGGAACACCATCTACCAATTAAGTCAGAGGAGCAGATTGAAGAATTTCTTGCTACAAGAGTTGGTAAGAAGACTCGCCGGAAGGAGTACATGGAATATTTGATCAAGTGGAAGAATAGAGGGGAAGAGGATGCATTCTAGGTGACTAAAGATCATTTATCACGTGTACATAACTCTTCACCTCAACAATGATCTTCACATGAGTTGGAGCTCATGTTTTTCTTACCAGGGGTGTATGATGCAGGATCATCCTTGGGCTCGGGAAATGCCCATCACCAAATATATATATATATATATATATATATATATATATACTTCAAATAGGAAATAAGTCAAATAAGGACTTTGTTAGTGGTCCATTTTATTTAGTTAGTTTGTTGTAAATTCGAATTGTTGATTACTCCTACAACTACTCTTGTGTATGTTGAAACTTGTGCTGAAACACATGTTTAAAATCCTGTAGAATATGGATTTCTTTGAAATTTGAAATTTCTCCTACAACAACGCTACTACAACACTTGTTTACTTTCCATGCTGGAATTGAAATGTGGTGAGTCTCAACCACGGTTAGGTCCAGTATTTGGTGCCAAAAGGGAGAACGTTAACGCCAAGAAGGAGGCAAACCACCAAATGGTTTTGGTAATTGTTCACCTTATCGATGGAAGGTGAACCGATATTGATAGAGGGACAAGAGTTTCAAAAGGGGAGGATATCGATTTAGTATAAGTTGGTGAATATCGTGGGTTTACATAAACAAAGACAGAAAAGGAAAACACGGGCGGATTTGGGGAAACAAAGAAGTATGGCATCAATGTTCTGAGGTGAATCCATCTCATCTAGGCTCTGCAACTATAATCAAACTCGGCCAATGTAACCACGGTGGAATTGATTCACATTATTGTTATTGTATCAACAAGATTGTAAGACTGTAATTTGCAATCTAGTTCGAAATAAAATCCTATGTTATGATTTTAATAAAATAACAAGTTTTTCTATCATTGTCATTTCTTTATGAATTTTGTTGTGTATTCTAAAGGCAGAGTGCATCTCTGTAATTGAATATTTTTTTTACAGCCTGTACATCTACATCAATTTGACTTGTAGATTATTCTTCATTTCCTATAGGTTTCTCTTTGGGTTTATAGATTTTGACTTTATCAATTAGTAATGTTGAGACATGTTCAAATTCTATTTGGGATTCTATATGGGATTGATAACATATGTTATACTAATGTTCAATTGGGTTCATAGCATTTGTGTTATCAGACTATATTTATTTAACTCTATTCCACACATATTCATTTATATATATATAATTTTATAAATATTCAAAAATAAATTGTTATTATTGGAAGAAAAAAATATCACACAATTATTTTTTTGAGGTATGATTAAGATGGGTAACACTTTAGAGAAATCCTATTTAAATGAAGAAACCAATTTAGATGGCACAAATTATATGAATTCGAAATTCAAAATGCAGACATTAATGAAAGGGTATAATGTCTAGAGAATATCATGTGGCGATGAAGTTAAGCCAGATGTCATCACAATAGATATAGTTGCGTCAATTCAAGATTGGGAGAAACAAGAGACTAAGGAAATAATGTTGCTAAGAATGTCCGTAAAATACAATAACATACCTCATATAAGAGACTGCAATACATCCAATGAGACATAGACAACAATCAAAGATTTGTATGAGTTGAAGAAAACAAATTAAGTCTTGTCTTTGAAGAGTAATATTTTTTTCTGTTAATAGGGAGGAGAATGAAAGTATTAGTGTCTTCATTTCAAGAATCAAAGATATTAAATATAAACTTGGTAATATAGGTGAAAAGGTATCTAGCATTGACTTAGTCACTATAACTTTAAATGGTATGCTATAAGAGTATCAAATGTTTATCACAGGTCTTGCAACAAGGGATACGGTTCCTACTTTTGAAGAGTTGGTAGATATACTTATGAAAGAAGAAGAAAGGTGAAAAAACCTCAATAAAGGGTCTCAAAGTTCTGATCTAGCATTGATGGCGAAAGGGAAACCACCTTTCATAGGAAAGCCATGGGAAATAAATAAGAGAAGTAAGCCACCATATGCAAAGACAAAACAAGGTATGACACCACTAAAGTTTGATACGAATGTTAAAGGAATGATGCATTTTCTTACTATGGAAAGTTTGGACACTATTCTAGAGATTTCTTTAAAAGGAAGTATGATGCAGGAGCATTGCTCCACCTCAGCAAATGCGCCAGCATGCAAACACACAATGGAGAAAGGGAGAGGCATTAAACCTCCCATTTTTAAATTTGAAATAATCCTATACGGATTTTTGTGTTGTAAGGTTGTAAATGCCAGACCATACCTTTGTACAGGTAGTGGTTGGATTGCCTTAAAGGGTTGCTTGTAGCAGGCCCAAATCGTAGTCAGGTCTGGGTAAACATTTATGAATATTCAATGTAATAGATGAAGTTAGGTGAGAGAGGACGAGCTCGCAGAGCCCCACTTTTGTAAGGAGATCTTGTATCATATTTCATTAGGTAGAGGATGATAGAGAGGTCTGGGAGGACGAGCTCGCAGAGCCCCTCTTTTGTAAGGAGATCTTGCATCATATTTCATTAGGTAGAGGATGATAGAGAGGTCTCGGTAGAGAGGCCTTAGAGGTAGAATAGTTCTGAGGAGAGAGCTTGAGAGAACTAGGAACTTGTCATAGTCCAGTTTTTGAAATCATCCGAGACAATAAAGATAATAAGCAGTTTCTTGCATATTGTGTGTTTATGTATGCTTTATATGTTTTATGCATTTTCATGGTTTTGAATGCTGAATCGGTGAAGTATTGTATGAGTTTCAATTGGTTCTCGTCTTTGATTTTTCGAAAGGCAAGGAGTGCACACAGACCGCAAAGACTACGTTGACAGAGGTCTAACCTCAATGGAAATCATAGGAGGGATATTGTTGAACCTTCATCATCCAAGTGCAAGGAGTTCACAAGAAGAACTCTATTTCGAAGACCAGAGATAAGAGAAGTTTCCATGAGGGAACTTACATCCTTTCAAGGAGAGAAAGGGATGGAAGCTGTTGAATACCGAGGAAGACTGCGTGTTGAGGTAACTGTGCCAACACTCGATGAAGCGTTGAAAGACGCAAAAAGGGTCGCAGTCCCCAGGAAACCGGAGCCTGGAAAGCTCAAAAGAGGTATCTCAGAAGTGGTAGCACAAAGAGTGTGCATAGAGGCTAACCGTTTCCAAGTTCATAATCTCGGGAGGAGTAGTGCAAGTTTGCATGCAGAGTGAAAGTACGCGTTAGAGCCAGGGTCAAATTCCATTTCTGAAGATCAGGATAGATAGTGTTTCTAGAACGTAGACGAGACCCAAATTTATAGGGCTCGCAAAAGCAATCAAAGGTCGCGGCATTTGAAACATTGTAAATCTTCCAAGTTAAGAAGGAAGCAAAAGAAGCTTAGGAGGAGGAGCTGGCGCTGACCGCTGTTGGATCAACATCGAAAAATTTGGGCCATCCGGATCGAAAAGTCCGCATGAGGAATGCGATAGAGGGATCGATCTGGTCAGCCAGATCTGAGCGCTAGACCAAATGTACCAAGTTATCTGAGCGCAGAGGACCAACAGCCGTTGGATCCAAAGAAATATGCACGAGGCTTAACCTTTGTGTATGTAGGAGGGTGGACTCGTCAAAGTCCCGACGTTTCGAAATGATTGGAACCATCCATCATTAGAGGTGACAAGTGGCAACAGATCTGCGATTTTCATGGAATCAAACATCGGGAGATTTGCAAGGAGTAGGGGAGAAAATTCGCGAAAGGAAAAATCCTGAAATCATTCTGGACCGTTGGATCTGGGTGACAGGTGGTGGAGATCCACACACATTGGAGGATCGGGCATCAGGAGAACAAGGTGAAGACAAGAGAAAATACCTGGGGATCTGGGAGCCGAAACGATCCTAGTCATCTATCGAGAGGGGATGCGTGGCGAGTGATCATCGTTTCGCTGACTCGCACATCAGAGAAGTCAAAGAGAAGAATTGCAAGAACTCGTGAAATTCAAGTTCGCAACTTGATAGTGGTCGTTATATCCAGAGGAGTGTGACCATTGATTTGGCACTCTGAAATATCAACATTTCGAGATTTGGGAGAACGGAGGTGAATCGCATCGGAATTTCCCGATACACGAAATCTCGACGCGCTCAAAAGTTGGACCCCAGGTCATGGTGAATGGTCACATGAGCGGAGATAAGGAAAGGAGCCAACAGTCATTAAGGCCTTTTTCGGAATTTCAGAAGTCGGGAATGTGGAGGAAGTTGTGACTTGGAAGTTGTAAGTCTCAAAATATGATACACGAAGAGATATTTTGGATCGTCGGATCTATAAGGGATACATGATGAAGAATCGTGGACTCTGAGAGAAATAACTATGGGAGAATGCGAAGGAGAAGTTTGAGATTTGAAATAGCCAAATTTCGGAGAGCCGGAGTGGCTCTGAGCCGTCAGATCACCCGAAGTGGATCTGAGCCGTCGGACCAGGAGAGGAGACATGGCAGAAATATGTGAACTCCAGGTAAAGTTTTGGAGCGGCTCATAGTCGTCGGATTTAGGGGAGACATGGAACATATCCATGCATTCTGGGTGAAGACCTAAAGTAATCCTAGGTTGTCTGATCTAAGAGTACATGTGGCAGAATTTCATGGATTTGAGGAGAAGAAAAAGGATTTGAGATTTGAAATCTCAGAAGTCCGGAGGCCCGGAGGAGATCTCGACCATCGATTGAGGAGAGGGTCGTTGGATTGTTGATCCGAGTTGAAAGGTCAAACATCCGAAGGAGGATCAGAGCTGTTGATTTACGGGACAGGTGTCTGTATGTTTTTAACTCCGGGAGATTGACATATGGGAGGAGTTGGGTTTGATATTTCAAACACCCAAGGTCTGGAGTTGCGAAGAAGATCACAGTCGTTGATCTAGGAGAAGTAGATCTGGTATGTATATTGAAAGGCACAGATATAGAGCGTCGATTTCGACGTTATCATCAAGATCATGAGAATGATGATCGAGAAGGATTGCGGGGCCAGGACAAGCTCGTACGTTAACATTCCTTGAGCGGGCCACAATTTCAACCACGGTTTTGATAAAGAGATACGTGGCAGCTGGAGGAGGATCGTGGGGCAAAAATCAGTTTGTCTTGAAACCACTATTTCTCGTGCCTGAAATTGTGTAGTAGCACAAGGGCACATCCCTAGGACATATGAAGGAAGGGGCTAGTGAAGAGGAGATAGCACCCATAAATTGAGAAGCGCCCAAAGAGCGCGGAGACAGAAGGTGTGGGTATCACAGGGCCTCAACCAAAGGAAGAAAAGGGGCCTGTGTGTAATTTATTTGGGTTCATTCAGGAGCCCAAAGAGTCGATCCAACTCAACATTGGAATGATCCAGAGACCGAGAGATCGCAGAGCCCAAGACGAAGAGGGGGGCTGCATCAAGTGGTATCAAAGCACATAATTGATTTATGTAGGCAAAGGAGGTAATCAGAAGACCGATCCTTGCTTACAGATAATGAACAAAGGAGAGATGGTGAAAGGAGGTGACCTGATAACATCGGTTGGTATCACAAGAAGGAGTTTTCCTGTAAACAAAAGGTGAAGGAAGTAGAGTATTGATTCTCTGTGAGAAGGTTGTTTCATGAGCACAGCAACAAAATTTTAAACAACCAGGTAAGATGTGAGAGAATATGGAGATGCTCGCGGATGAAGAGTAATCCATAGACTTGCTAGGAGGGAAGGTAGAAGGTGGAAATGTCTACTAAAGGCCATGAGTGTGGTCGAAGAGAGGGCCACAAGCATAAATTCAATCTAGAGATAGATCTGGAGTTCAATGAGATAAGATCCAGAATGGAGAAGCTCGCATTTGAAATGCAACAGGATGAAAAAGCGCATTGGGTGTATGAATGGACCATGAAGAAGAAGGTGAAGTGGCCATTAAAGAATTTTTTGGCCAGATAACAATGAAGTCTGATGAGAAGGTGGTTGAGGCATGCTGAAAACCTCAGTGAACCAGAGGAGGGACTAATTCACATCTGTGAACCAAAGACTAGGAGAAATATCAGCAACAAGGAGGAGAGGAGGTTAGATGAAGATCTCATAAACTGCCAGGTAGACATAAATGTAATTTCAAGTTCCAGGTGGGAAATGGAAATAGACCAGGTGGAGGTCTCGTATACTTCCAGGGGAGTAGTGATGAAAGTTCAGATTTCAAGGTGGGTAAAGAGATGGGATCGATTGATCTAATAAACTGTCAGGTGGGCAGCAGAAAATTCCCAAATTGTGAGGTGGGCAGGGAGGAAGAGATGAGACTTTTTGAAAGTCTCGGCAGCTTAGAAGTGAGTTCACATCAGCAAGGAGCGCTGATAAATGGATATTCATGTGGGTTTGCAAACCACGTGAATTAAGATGATGAGAAGTTAGAAACTTCCACCATAAAAGGAGAAGATCAGAAGAGTATCTTGATCATTGGAGGGATCAAAGAATTCCTACCAAATAGCCAAGTAAAGGCCAGTGCACAGGATGAAGGTGCAACAACAGAGGAAAGACAACCAACAGTGACTTTCATGATGAAGGAGTAGATATCTGAAACTGTCCAAGGAGAAGAGGAGGAGCACACAGTTGAGATGCTCACCCAATGGGAGATAGAATTGAGGATGTTGGAGGATTGCCTGGACAATACAGAACTAGAAGATGACTGCCAGAAGACAGTCATGCAAAATTCAGGAGAAGAGCATTCAACATAATTGCTCAAAATTTTCAGCCAAGAATCTGAACAAGAAATGATTGCAGCATTGGAGCATGCAGCAGAAGAGGAAGCAAAAAACACAGATTTTGTTGAGCTGCATGAGGAATTAGAAGCCTTGGAAAGAGGTGGGCACACCCAATAGGTCAAGTTGGAGGAAGATGGAGGAGCATACCAGCCAGAGG
>SNQJ01S0049754.1:0-17315 GCA_010110895.2 Picea sitchensis | reverse complement strand
AATAGAGAAATATTTCATGTTAACAGGAACACGCGCACATTCATGTTTCTAAAAAAAATTGAAATAAAAATAACACGTGCGTGCTTTAGGAATGTGTGCACACTTTAGGAACACGCACACGCATGTTATTTTTTTTTCATTTTTTTCAAAGAACATGCATATGTTCTTGTACACATGTTTTTTAGGAATGCACACGTGTTCTTGGGAACATGCCTATGTGGCTTGATGAGTGGAGGTTCGGGGTCTTCTGAACCTGTCACATCAGGAACACGTGCACGTTCCTAGAATCACACATGCATTGTTGCGAGTGCATGTTCCTGCTCACCCTATTGCCACTTTATCATCCACCAACTTCGTGCACTCACCCATAGATAAATATAAAGCTAGATTGGTTGCAAAAGTATATTCACAGAAAGAGGGAATTGATTATGAATATATCTTCGCACCTATGGCTAAGATAAATACAATTAGATTAATGATTTCATTATCTACAAAACATAATTGGAAACTACATCAGTTATATGTTAAGTCATATTTTCTTAATGAGGAATTAAAGAAAAAAGTATATCTAGTTTAGCCAGAAAGATTTGTAAAGAAGGGTCAAGAGCATATTGTTTGTAAGTTAAAGAAAACTTTATATGGACTGAAATAGGCACCAAGATCTTGGTAAGTGAAGATTGACTCTTTCATTCTTTAGAAATTCTTTATGAAATGCAAGAGTGATCCTAACCTATATATCAAGTTAGATTAGAAGGGGTATGTTGCTTTGATTTATTTGTATGTTGATGATCTTATTATAACATCCAATGCATATCAATCGATTGATGAAATTGAAAGACAATTGTCACATGTTTTTTAGATGAAAGACCTTGGTGAGTTTCATTATTGCTTAGGTCTTGAAATATGGAGAGAAACTGGTCAGACACTCGTTACAAAAAGAAAATATACAAGGGAGCTACTTAACAAGTTCAATATGAATCAATGTAAGGCAGTGCCAATTCCTTTAGAACAAAATTCTAAAATCTACAATGATGATGGGACAAAAGAGGTGAATGGTACACTGTATCATGAATTAGTGGGAAGTCTAAACTATATCACTACAACCATGCCAGATATAGCATATTCAATCAACATCCTTAGTAAATTCATGGCCAAGCCTCATGAAAGCCACTAGATATAAAAAAAAAGAGTACTTAGATATCTGAAAGGGACAACTAATTTTGGAATTAAATATACTGATGAGTTTGATGTTGAGTTGATAGGTTATTCTGATTCAGATTGGGCTGGAAATCCCGATAATAGAAAATCAACCAAAGGATATACATTTAGCATTGGATAGGGGATTGTGTCATGGAGAAATAAGAAACAACCAATTATTTCTTTGTCATCAACTAAAGCCTAGTGCAGTGCTACTTGTGAGGCAATTTGGTTGAGGAGAATTCTTGAAGATGTGGGAGAAGAACAAAAAGTGCCAATGGTTATCAAATGTGATAATCAAGGCTCCATCAAACTAGCCAACAATCATGTGTATCATGCCAGATGGAATCACATTGAGACCCAACATAAGTTTACAAGGGAAAAGATGTAGTCAAAGGAGATTGATCTAATTTATTGTAATACAAATGAAAATATGGCTGACATCTTTACTAAGCCTCTTGAAAAGACAAAGTTTGAAATATTTAGAACACATTTCTCCATTAAGGGGGAGTGGTAGCAAAATAATGGAGAAATTCTAAAAATGAATATTATTAGGCTTTGTTATGCATTATTAGACTTTGTTATTGTCTCGTTAGGATTGATTTCCCTAATTGTTTTTCAGATCCTATTTTTAGGATTCTGTTCAAATTGTTGAACTATATTGTATTCCTATAAATGTATTCGAATGTTGGTTTAATGAATGACAAGTGGTGTGAGTGTGGGCAGTCTTTATTGTGAGCAACGTTTCACTTGTGAGTTGCATCTCACCATTTCCATTTCTTTGTCTTCCATTTTTTATCTTTACATAATTTATATTTTTTCATTAAATACATTTTTTTTAAATAAAAATAAAAGTTAAAGTTTTATATTAAAAGTAAATTGTTTTAAATTATGTTGAATTTCCAATATTTCTTTGTGAAAAATGATTTACAACTAAATCATTTACATCTTGCACGTAAGTATGTGATCCCAGTATTAATTGGAACAAATAATGAAAAACTAAGAAGGATAATGATGCTTATATAAAAGCAGTTACATTGTTAATTTTATCAGATTAATTAATTGGTGTACTAATTGGAGTTTACTAAACATTTACTTCATTAAAGAATTATATAAAAGCAATTACATTGTTAATTTTTTCAGATTAATTAATTGTTGTACTAATTGGAGTTTACTAAACATTTACTTCATTAAAAAATTAACTAACTAATTGTTGTAGTAATTGGAATTTTGATTTTTTTTAATAATAAACAATTAAGGTTGCCTCTTAAAGGGATGCACTTAGACCTGAGTTGTTGACATTTTCATTTACCAATAGGATAACTTGGTATTGATAATTATTATTATTTGAAGTATATATATATATATATATATGAGTAGTGTGTATTAGATAAAAGGGGGAGTAGTGTGTATTATATAAAAGGGGACTGTAGCATAACTAAAACCAGTCATAAGTTATAAAAATCAGAGTGTTCAATAATGTTCAGCAGAGCAGAGGGAATGGGCATCCCCACATAACTGAAATCTATCAAAATTTTACCAAAAAAACAAGGACACCCTTCCTGGATTGTATTCTATCTTAAGGACGGAGCTTAAAAAACAAAACTGTAATTCATGAATCTGACTAGTGAAACTTTAATTCTGTCTCCACTATAGCTTGATATTCACCTTGAATGAAAATTTTTCATTAAATTATAATACTTATTTAATAATAAATATATCACATACTTTTAAACTAAAAGTTAATCATTGTATTTTTAAAAAATTAACCATATAATGTGGTCATGAAAAGTTTTCATTATATTATATATAATGAAAAGTTTTCATTATATTATATATAATGAAAATATTGATTTAATAATAAATATATTACAAATTTTTTAAGATAAATATATAGGGTCAATCACTAAGAATATATACATCTTTGTCTAAAGAGTTGAGAGCCATAGCTATTATTTTGTGAATTGGCGATAAGCAAAAAGATATTTGTGTGTCATGAATATGCCATTCAAAGTTTTAAAACTTTTGAAATCATTTTCTAAATTATATATATATATATATATATAATTTTTACAATGATTTTTTAAATATAAATATAAATAATATTATTGTTTTATTAAATTTTTATTTTTTGTTTTATTTTATTAAAATAATGATTTATATTCATTAAATTCAATAAAAATTATATTAATATAATAAAAAAAAATATATATATTTATATATGAAAAATATTATTTTTTTATTATATATTATTTATAATTTAATGTTAAAACTCTAAACTTAAAAACATTGCCAAAGTATTCACTCTCCACCTCTCACAACTTCCATCAAAGTCATGGAAATGGGCCATTAATGAAAAATGAAAAATGTATAAAATGTGACATTAATTAATTGTTCTCATGTCTATAAAGCCAATCAATTTTATAAATCCATAGACTATAATTTTGAAAGTTATCATGTGAAATGTTTTTTTTATAAACAATATTGTAGCTCACTCTTTCTGGCTTTCCAACCTCTTTTATAGCACTTTTCATTTATAAACAATATTGTACTTCAATTAATAAGATTTTTAAATACATTTCACTTATAATTTTAGAGATAAATTTTTTTTAGATTAGTGAGCTGATAAAATGGGAGAGTAGAGATAACATGATTGTGAACAAGTATAGTTCTTTTGAATATATATATATATATATATATATAGGTTTGTGACTCATTATATTGAGTTCACTGATTGTTATTGGATTTAACTTATTCTAAAGATAAATGGAGAGGTTAAGATAATATCTCAATAGCACACCAAATAAGGATTTCACAAATCCAACTCTCAAACAACCTCTTAAGAATAAGATTAAATAGCTCATGTAGAGATTGACTCTACTTCTCAATACATGAGCATGCATATTAGATAAGTAGGAATTATATATTCCAACACTCTCCTTTAATGACTACTTATCTAAATATTTATGTGGTCATATCTTCATCACTTTCAAGGCTTCAATCTTTCAAACTTTCTTCAGGTTCCTCTTGTACCTACATATGATTATTGACGTCCATATAAAAAATAATCCATCTACCAGAATACATGGGTCATCAGTCGTTGTAACCACCAGTTCTCTAGGAATTCTTTTTAGCTACATGGTTCATCAACATATTAAGCTCTCCCTTAATCATAATTTGTTCCATCACATATGAGATAAATCCATCTCAGATTCCCCCCCTTAATTGAAGATTCAATTTCTCCTACTCAACGTCAAGCTTAAACACGAGTCCACTTGCCACCCTCGTACCTATCCGAGTGGTTAATTCCACAACTTGATGCCACATCCTCTCTATGATGAGAGGGATAGCTATGTGTGAATCTGCACCACAACACATATGCCTGAATAGTAGGGTTTACAACAAACATGGGGAACTAACTTGCCTATGGATAAGCATTACATCTTGGGCCAAAAACTCTTTGGAGTGTCAGGTACAACCAATCATGCACTCCTACAACATTATAATYAGGTACACACAAATTATCATAACTCCAAAGCCCATTTACATCATTTCATTATTGGCCAAGACACATATAACACTTGATACCATTAAGGGAAGATTCACACAACTTAAATGACATAACTATGCACACCTTCAAACAAAACTGTGTACAACTTAAACAACATAACTATGAGTACGATGGAATGGGAATGGGCACGTACACCTCACTTCTCTATAACACAATCAACGCAAAAATCAACGCATCTGGACAACAACGTCTTCCAGGACAATGCACAACCAAGACTCTCTTCCTCTTCGGATGGCGACTCCTCAAAACACGGTTTCCTAATTTCATGATCCGGATTTTATGAGCAGAACGAAATGACTACAAATTAAAAATAGGTGCTTAACATAAAATAAAAGAGATACAGTAAAATTGGTTTTCTATTCAATAAGGAAATAAGATGGAACTGTAAAATGCAGCAGAAACAAGCTTGTTGGAATGGTGGCGGCTTATCTCTGAGAAGAGATGTGACGACTGTGCTCATTCGCAAGAAGATGATTACAATGAGGCTCTGAAGGCATTTTTACATTAAACATGAATGTCAAAAACCCTAGAAATCTATAAATCTAACCCTAGGAGATGAAACGCCAAAAGTCATGTGGGCCTCGTTTGGGTAAGTTAGTACATCAACTTCCTAGGGTCATAAGTATTGCATACGATCTCTGTTTTAGGTGTATGATAGCTCGTTGGAAAGGTATCGTCAAGGAGATTCATTTTAGGGGAAATATCAAAGGAACTTCTATATTTTTTCCCATTTTCCCAAAAAACATCGTTTAGGGCCTCAAAACGGCTATGAAAGTGAAAAACTGCTAAAAATAGTAAATTACCAAAATTGCCAGAAAACTGTTTTGAGCCAGTTAGAAAAGGTGGGTGGCCACCGATATCCACTTGGATCAATCTTCCCTCCTTAGGAATCAATGGTATCCATTGCGTTGATTTCCCCCATCAGATATGGAAATTTCTGTTGAATTTGGCCCGAGGTGAGCCACTTGCCTTGGTGCAGGAGCTGCCCTGCTTTGACGACTCGATAAAGTTGTATCCTTTGCTGTCGAGTGCCCTTGAACTATGTGTCCACAATATTATCACTAGATGCTTGTTTTATGCAGTTGGGGTTGATCTCTTTTGGTGTCAGTTGTTCTACTACTTCTAAGGTGTCAAATAATGGTGGGAAATAAGGGCGAAGGAGATCCACATTGAACATTGGGTGCAAGCCAAGGAAAGGAGGAATTTTGAGCTCAAAAGCATTATCCCCCATGGCCTTGATGATGGTGTACGACCCATAACAAAGTGGGTGAAGCTTCTGATGGGGTCCTGTAAGGCATTCTTTCTGCAAGTGCAACCAAACTTTGTCACCCACCTGAAACTTATGTGGCACCCGATGTTGATCATGGCACTGCTTGTACTTGTCATTGGACTTCCGTGGGATATCCTGAACCTATTGGCGGATGTGTTGTATCCGCTCAATGAACCAACTGGCCTTTTTAGCTTCAGTTGGATCAGGAGATGAGTCGATCGAGGTGACCACAAGGGGAAGTGAAACATCTATGGGACCCAATGGTTGGAATCCCAACCCCACTTGAAAAGGGTTGTGGTCGATTGAGCTATGCAGGGCTCGATTGTAGATATGTTGGACATAGGGAAGGCTCTCATCCCATGTGCAAGGGTGCTTGGAATTATACATGCGAAGGATATGCACAATCATTCGATTTACAACCTTAGTTTGGCCATCTGTCTGGGGGTAGAAGGCTATGGATTTGGTGAGGTTGGTGTCCAGTAGTGACTAGAGGCTCGACCAGAATGTGCTGAGAAATCGACTGTACTGATCCGAGACAATGGTTTGTGGGATTCCTAAATGTACCCAAACTCGTTCAAAGAAACTCTTGGCAGTGGCCTCTACTCTAACACTCTTCTTGCAGGGAACCATAATCGCCATCTTAGAAAAGTGATCAACAACCACAAAAACCCAGTCATTTATCTGCTTGGTGGATAGGAGGCCCGACATGTAGTCCATTGAGATGGATTCCCATGGCCTGCCAGGAGTAGGAAGATGGGCGTACAAGCCCTGTTTCTTAGTGGTCAGTTTGGCAATAGCGTAGGCAGTGCAGGACCTAATATACTTGCTGACCTCCTATCGAAGTTCTGGGCAGTGGAAATTTTTCTGTAGCATTGCCACTATATTTTCGACATCGAAGTGTCCTGTCACCCAACTGTAGTGGGCTTCCCAGATCAGCTTCACTCGCTCACTTGATGGAACATAGATATGGCCCAGACGACACAACAACCCATCCTGAAGATGGAAATTATCGACAACTGCGTTTGCACCCAACATTTGGTAGGTGGTGGTGAAGTCTGGGTCTGTCTCATAGAGTTGGGGCCATCCAGATGTCTCATGGTCGCAAGAGTCTAGCACCGTGGTGAGTTTCATGACTGGCGGTCTGCTAAGGCAATCAACGACACAATTGGTGCTTCTTGTTTTATACTTGATGTTGAGGTGGAATTGTTGCAAGTATGTGGACCACCTTTGATGGTGGTCATTCTGCAATTTTCCTTGTGTCTGCATGAACTGCAGTGGCTTATGATCAATGTGGATGACTGTCTCCTTCCCAAGAATGTAATGTCTCCACTGGTGACAGGCTTTCACAATGGAGTATATTTTTTTGCTGTAAGTAGGGTACTTATGGACAACATATGATAGTGCCTCACTATGATAGGCCATGGGGTGGTCGTGTTGAGTGAGAATGGAACCCACAGCATAGTCTGAAGCATCTGTCTCGATCTCAAAGGGTTGTTACAGGTCTTGTAGTGAAATTAATGGGGTTGAGCACAAGCATTTCTTCAAATCATCGAACGCTTGTTGTTGGGACCAACCCCATGAAAATGTTTCCTTACCACCACCCCTGTTTATTTGGCTGATGGCCCATGCAATATGGGAGAATCCCAACACGAACCTGTGGTAGAAATTGGCAAGGCCCAAGAAGCTTCAAAGCTTAGTGAGTGTGGTTGGGTCTGGCCAGTCACGGATGACTTGGATCTTGGCTGGATCCACATGTACGCCATGTTGATCAATGATGTAGCCCAGGTAATGGACCCTGTCCATGCCGAAGGAGCATTTTTCCAAGTTGGCGTATAGCTTGTGCTGCCGTAGGGTATGTAGAAACTGTTGAATATGCTGCAAGTGTTTGACCCAAGTCTTGTTTTAAATGAGAATGTCATCCAGATACACCACTACAAAATTATTGGTGAATGGTCACATGATATTTTCCATCATCCTCATGAAAGTGGCTGGAGTATTTGTCAAACCAAAGGACATGACCAACCATTCAAAAAGGCCTTCCATTAACTTGAAGGCAGTCTTCCATACATCTGTCTATTCTATCGGGACCTTGTGGTAGCTAGACTTCAGATCAATCTTACTGAAGTATTTGGGCCCCATGTGTTGATCAATGAGGTCATCAATTCGAGGAATCGGGTATCAATTTCTTACTGTGATTTTATTCAAAGCCCGGTAATCAATGCAGAGTCACCAGGTTCCATATTTCTTCTGTACTAACACAATTGGGCTCCCACAAGGTGATGAACTGGGACAGATGTGCCCCTTGTGGATTAGTTCTTGAATCTATCCCTTGATCTCCTCATTCTCTAACAGAGAGCGGTGATATACTGGCCCATTGGGCAGTGGTGTGTCAGCGGTCAGATCGATGGGGTGCTTGACCTAACAGTGCAGAGGTACCTCGGTAGGTGAGGAGAAGATATTTGAGTATTATTCCATGACCTTATCTACTTGCTTCTGCTGTGTGGAGAGGTCAGTTGGAGAGACCCTAGATGTGGTTGTGATCTTTTTCTTATTTTGAGAGTGAATCACGAAGAAGACAAACTTCACCGTCTGAGAGATGACCTTCCTGCATTGCTTAGAAGAGATCAAGGAAATAACACTAGGTGGGATTACCTCCGATATCTTGTATAATTTCATGTTCAAAGTAATAATAACACTACAAGGCCTAGATTCATATACAACATGACGTTTCCATAAATAAGGTTGGCCCAAAAGGACATCACAAAATTTGAGAGGAACAACATCACACAATACCTCGTCTTTGAAGGGCTTGATGTTGTACAACATTCGACATTGTTGGCTGACACAGAGATCGCTTCCTTGGTAGAGCCATCCAATGGTGTAGGGTTGTGGGTGCGACGTTGTCAGTAGGGCCAACTTCTTGACGACCTCTGCTGAGATGAGGTTCTTCTGGCTACCGCTATCAACGATGAAGTGCAATGGGGTGCCTTTTACCCACATCTGTGAATGGAAGAGGCACTCTCCTTCTTCTGGCTCATCTGGTTCACCAGGTTGGAGCTTGGTGGTAGCAACGGTGGCACTGGGTTCTGCGTCAATGATCCATCTTCCCCTTTCTGGTTCTGGATCAGAGTCAGAACCCACATTTGATTCATAGGATTTCACTTCAGCCACTAATGACTTCTTTGAGCGGCAGTCAGTAGTGTTATGTCAAGGGCTCTGATGGAAGTTGCACCACTTCCCGATATCTTTCTTTGTCTTTTCGGTGTCCTTCTTTGCTTGCGTCTTGGACTGGTTGTCTTGATGTTGTCCATCTTTTCTCTGACCTTTGTTCTATGGGTTTGGCCCGCCCTTTCCTTGATTTTTGTGTGAGGGGTTCCCAGGCCCAAATTGTCGCTTCATTTGTTTATGCTTCTGCTCAATTTTGATGGCATATCGGTAGGTCACGCCCAAGGATGAGATGTCTAGAAATCCCATTTCGGTTTGGATGTATCTATGCAGAGAACCGTGATACTTGAGCACCAAATGTCGCTCTGAATATTTGATACCCAGCTTGGTGCACAAGGTATGGAAGATATTTGTGAAATCTGGCACTGCTTGGTCTCTTTCTTATCGCAGTGTGGTCCATTTGGTATACAAGTTGTCATAACTTCTGACAAGGTAGTATTGTTCCTTAATAGCATCCTTGAAGGATTCCCAAGTGGTCGTGACTATAAATAACGAGGATTCCTCTGTTTCCTTTTTCTCACAGAAATTTTCCCACCAATCTTTGACATGGGGAATGACTTTGAGGAGCTCAAAAGTGATCTTTTCTCTATTCGAAAAGTTATGGACAAAAAAATACCCTTCTAGTAGATTCAACCACTTGTCTACAACATTTGCGTCTATATGACCTTCAAATATAAGAATATCGAAATTTATTTGTACCTTGAAGGGGGCGATGCCTCTGCTCGAAGAAGATGTGTCACCTGTTGGTAGTTACCGAAGGATTTGCGTGAAACTATCCATCATCTCATTCCTCTATTGCGTGAGGGATTCCTCAATCAATAGTTTAAAGGATATCCTATCCCATCATCTTTATTTTCTCCTTCTATGAGAGATTAGTTGGGCGTTCGAGAGATTTTTTCCTCAAGAGAAACAATCTCGAGACCCAACTCTTTGTACTCCAACCTCATTGGGGACATGCATTAAGACGACAAGGAGCAGACCGCTCTGATACCAATGATCCAGATTTGATGAGAAGAAAAAAATGAATACATATTATTAACATGTTCTTAACAAAAAATAACAAAGATACAGTAAAACTAGTTTTCTATTCAATAAGGAAATAACCTGGAACTGTAAAATGCAGCGGAAACAAGCTTCCTGGAATGGTGGCGGCTTATCTTTGAGAAGAGATGTGACAAATGCGCTCATTCGCAAGAAGATGATTACAATGAGGCTCTGAAGTCCTTTTTACAATAAGCAGGAATTCCAAAAACCTAACCCTAACCCAAAAACCTAACCCTAGGAGATGAAGCGCCAAAAGTCATGTGGGCCCCATTTGAGTAAGTTAGTACATCAACCTCCTAAGGTTGTAAATTTTTCATGCAATCTCTGTTTTAGGCGTATGGCAACCCGTTGGAAAGGTATCATCGAGGGGATTCATTTTAGGGAAAATATTGAAGGAACTTCCATATTTCTCCCCGTTTTCCCAAAAAACATCATTTAGGGCCTCAAAACGGCTCCGGAAGTGAAAAACTACTAAAAATAGTAAATTACCAAAATTGCCAGAAAATTGTTTTGAGCCAGTTGGAAAAGGTGGGTGGCCACCGATATCCACCTGGATCACTCATCGATGCAGAAACAAACAACGAGCCCTTCACTTGGTCTAATAGACGCTCGGGGGCCCACCATATTTCTAGCAGATTAGATCGTTTTCTAATTTCAGAAGCCATCATGTTGGATGGTCTGGATTGGAATTCCACGGTCATCGACACCTCGAGTTTGGAGCACCGGTCGATTCTCCTATCAATAAACATCAATTCCACCCCAGGCAGAAAGCCCTTCCACTTTGAAAATTTCTAGTTGACACACCCAGAATTTCAAGCTAACATCAAGCTCTAGTGGGAAGAAGCGGTCATCCCAACAGGGACCCCAATGTACAGATTTCAACAAAGGATAAAAAACCTCAAACAACATATGAAATCTTAGAACAAGTACACCTTCAACAACATATTTCATGCTCAGGAAATTCTCAATCAGAAAATGAAAAGCATCCAACAACAGATCAGATCTCAAGGCCTCATTGATCCCCTAAAGGAGTAGAAAGCTCTACTAAGAAACCAGTTGGCATAAAGATGGCCGCGGGAGGAAATAATTTGGAGACAAAAATCTCGCATCCAGTGGCTAAAAGAGGGGGAAAAAACACCAAATTTTTTCACAGATCTATGGTCCAGCGGCGCCAAACTAATCGCATTACTTAGTTGGTCTTAGAATAAGGAACATAAATTCAATGGCATGCAAATATAGAAAAGGAAATTATTTCCTACTACAAAAACCTTCTTACAGAACCCCCTGTAGGCCGCTCGTGTGCGATTAAATCCATCCTCAAGAATATCCCTAAGGAGGCCACCAAAGAAAATAACAAGGCTCTCATGAGACCTATTACACAGGAGGAAGTTGATCAATCTCTTAAGGACACCCTGTTGGGAAAGGCTCCTGGGCCGGACGGGTTCACTTTTGATTTCTTCCACAACTGTTGGAGCACCATTCGCGAAGATGCTTGGGAAATCTTTGAGGACTCTAGAATATCTGGGTAGGTCATCCAAGCCCTCAATGCAACCTTTCTCACTCTCATACCCAAAGATAAAAACTCTACTTCCCCTTCTCATTTCCATCCCATTGCACTTTGCAATCTCATTTACAAACTCTTAACGAAGGTCATCGCAACATGCCTAAAGCCAATACTACCTTTCATAATATCTATGGAACAGTCAGGCTATGTGGAGGGTAGACAAATTATGGACAGTGTCATCTTGGCCCACGAATTCATCCACTCTCTCCATTTGACCAAATCACAAGGTATGCTTCTAAAACTAGATCTCTCTAAAGCCTTTGATAAATTAAGCTGGAAATACTTACACTAAAATCTCCTAGCCTTTCGTTTTGAACCCTTGTGGGTCTCATGGATTTTCAACCTCAACTCGTCAGCCCTATTCTCCATACTGATCAATCGTGTTATGTCCAAACCCCTCTCCCCCTCTAGAGGAATAAGGCAAGGCGACTTGCTTTCGCCCTTCCTTTTCATCATTATGGCAGAAGGGATGAGTCGAGCCATCAAAGTAGCCATTACTGATCATTCCCTCTCGGGCCTCACCCACCATGGAATTTCTCCCCCCATCTCCCATAGTCAATTTGTAGACGACATACTCCTAATGGGGGTACCCACAGCACGAGAAGCCCTATGCATCAAGTCTCTCATCAACCTTTTTTGCAAAGCTTCCGTCATGGAAGTGAATCTTTCCAAATCTCAAATCTTCTTTTTCAACACACCTATCCGGATCCAACACCACATCATGTAGTTATTGGGGTTTACCCATAGTGTCCTCCCCTCCACTTATCTGGGCATCCCCCTTATTGATAACCCACTAAGAAATAATTCCTGGGACTCTTTGTTGTCCATCTTTAGAAAGAAACTCTCCCTATGGACCTTCCAATCCCTCAATCTTCCTGGTCGCCTCATCCTCCTCAAGTTTGTCCTTCAAGCCCTTCCAGTCTACGCCTTCTCAACTCTGGCGGCCCCAAACTTCATCCTGAGCACCTTAAGGAATCTCCAAAGGAGCTTCCTTTGACAAGGTGCCAATGAAGGACGAAAAATAACTTTGGTTAGCTGGAAAAAATTTTGCAAACCAAAGAAAGCAAGGGGCCTCGGCCTCAAAGGCCCATCTCTTCTCAACAAGGTCCTTAGTGCGAAAATTTGGTGGAGATGGTTAAAAATACCACAAGATCTTTGGGCGTGTCTTTGGAGAAAAAAATACACCTCAACAATCTCGAAAAGGGAGCTCATCATGTGGAATGGCCAGAGCCCTAGCTCACTCATTTGGAACGCAGCCAGGAACAATAAGGGACTCATAACATATTACTCTTTCTGGGAATTGCAAAGTGGGACTTTAGCTCTCTTCTGGAGTGACTCTTGGCAACAACTTCCAGCCCTGAACACTGATCCCACTTTGAGCGCCCTCATCCCCTTCACAATAGACACAGGCCTCCTAAAAGTGTCAGATTTTTGGAATCTGGAAGCTACAAGAAGCATCTGGCACATTTGGAAAAACTCCCACGAAGTTTTGAACGTCCACCTTGAAGTAAACATTCAACCTTTGCAGGATCACCTTGATTCAAGAAAAATCTTGAGACAACAAGGGGATGACATCCTCAGATGGGGACACACCACTACAGGTACCTTCAATATACAAGAAGCTTACCACCTCAGAGCAAGCCATAGATCCTTACCAAAAGAAGAGGTCTGGGGCAAGATCTGGGAAGCAAATTCCTGGCCAAAAATTAGTACCTTCCTTTGGCTAACTATGCACAACAACATTCTCACTTGGGATAACTTAAGGAAAAGGGGCTTCATCACTCCTTCCTGGTGTCAATTATGCGACACAGAGGAGGAAACTCAAAATCATCTACTAAATTTGTGCTCATGCAGTTCCTGCATTTGGTATCACAGCACCAACCTCATGAGAACCATAGACAAGAACCGTACATGCATCTGGGAGACCATAGAAAGCTAGAGAGGTTCCATTTTTTAGTCCCCCATCCTTAACAAAATTTGGCAGCTTCTACTGGGCTTCATCCTTTGGAAAATCTGAAAGGAATGAAATCGTCGAATTTTTAAATCAGCTTCCAGGAATTGGTAGGACGTTTGGAATACAATCCATTCGAACACCAAAGAAACAATTTGTTTGCACCCTTGGATAGAATAGGATTTAAATTGCCCAATGAATGAGCGTATCATCCTAAATTCCTGGCAGCTCAATTTCCCTTCCCTTCCCACCAGCCCCTCCACGTTCGTAAGTCGTAAGCCAAGCCCCACTCATTGGGAGGCTCCACCCTCAGGATGCTACAAATTAAAATTCGATGGTGCCTCTAAAGGAAACCCAGGACCTGGAAGATATGGAGCAGTCATTTGCAACAACAAAGGGGAAATTCTCCACATCATCGTAGGAAATCTGGGGCACAATACCAACAATGTTGCAGAAATTTGGGGGCTCCTCTGTGGGCTACAAACATCCAAAGATCAAGGGGTTTTCCCCATAATAGCATAAGAGGATATATAGATTTTCATTAATCTCCTCTCGCATCTCCTCAATGGTGCAGACCCGGAGAAAATCTCCCTTAGATGGAGACTCATGAACGGGATTTTTAGAATCAAAAACATTCTCCAACTGCATTGGGTAATCTTTCCTTCCCATGTTCGAAGAACAATAAATCAATTTGTTGACATGTTGTAAAATTATGGAGTAGATCTACATGAAGGAGATTTCTCATGCTCCCCTACCTCTTCTTCCTCCCACCCCACAGTAATTACTTGCAGAAACATAGCCAACAACAAGGATTGACCCCTAGATGGGGTGTTTCAGAGCTCAGAACGTGGACAGATCAAGGGGAGGCCATCTGGCCAGACATCCGACCACTTGGTGTTAGAATATAGAGGATTGTGCTCGTTTAACCATTGACGATACCCTCATCACCCAACCACAGGATTTAAGCCACCCTCCAAGCACCTTGACCTTGACCGAGAAGAGAATTTTGGCTGCAATGAATAGCCAAGAGAGGCTAAATGCACCAAGCAAAAGAATAGAATCTAAACTGAACAGATAATCCCACCCAGAAGCTAGCGCACCACTTTCCCAGCTCTCCCAGAAACTTGCGCACCAAACTGCTGCTGCCTGCAACTGCCTGCGCAGATATTGGTCTCACTGCAACTGTTGAGATGACAAATAATGAAACTAGTGCCCTGTATTTATAGTAGACTGACCAGTCTAACTGGGGCCGACTTCTCCTTCTAGGCATCAATAAATTCAATATAAATATATTTTTTCAGCCGACAACTTGTCTAGGGTTTCCTTCAATTCTTTGCTTCCTCCTGGAGGATTCTAGTCTCCTCATAGGTCATAATAGAGGTTGATACCTCCCGAAGGTACCATAATATTAACACTCCCTCCTAGCTAGGGAGGTATGGTCTTGAGCACAACATACCATTCAACTAGTAGCACCACAAGCACCTGTAATTATTATCCGACTAGATAATCTCCTATGACAACTGGTACAATATCAATTTATAGAACACACCTGTGTCTATTCCAGTAGTACACAACTACTCAGACTTTGTGAAACACAATCACAAACTGTCCTTCATAACAAATAGCAACCTGCATATAAACAATGTTATGATAAAAATTGTATCATCTGGGCCAATCTTTCACTCACGTCTGTGAGATCTGAAAGAATGTCTGCCCTCAGTATAGAATATCAACACTGGGCTATCTGCCCCATTCTTCTCAACCAAGGAAGAAGGATTGTTTATGATTTCTGAACCTGGACCATTTCCCACTCTAGGCCATTCTTCCGACACTAAACAAAGTGTAACCTAGAGAGAATGAGTCTTCCCTCGAGAAACGCTTGGACTATTCCTTACCCTGGGCCATTCCTCCGACACTAAACTAAGTGTAACCTGGAGGGAATGAGTCTACCCTAAGGAATGATTGTCTTGGACTATTCCCCAACCTAGGCCATTTTTCCGACACTAAACAAAGTGTAACCTGGAGAGAATGAGTCTTCCCTCGAGAAATGCTTGGACCATTCCTTTCCCTGGGCCATTCCTCCGACACTAAACAAAGTGTAACCTAGAGGGAATGAGTCTGCCCTAAGGAATGATTGTCCTGGACTATTCCCCACCCTGGGCCATTCTTTCGACACTAAACAAAGTGTAACCTAGAGAGAATGAGTCTGCCCTCGAGGAATAACTTTCCCTGATTGTTGAGCTTGGACTACTCCCCACCCTGGGCCATTCCTCCGACACCAAACAAGGTGTAACCTGGAGCGAATGAGTCTGCCCTCGAGGAGTAACTATCCGGACGATTCCCCACCCTAGGCCATTCCTTCGACACTAAACAAGTGTAACCTAGAAAGAATGAGTCTGCCCTTGAGGAATGTCTATCTTGCATCAACCTCCAAACGGATGAATCTTCGAAACTGCTCACAACTGTGAACTTCGAAAGAATGACTGTCGGGCGAGGTAGACCATTCTACTTGACCACTACTCAGAGTGACTGCCAAGAAGAATGACTGTCCTAGACCACTCCCCATAATGGGAAGTCGTTGTCTATGATACATCAATAATCAGTCTGCCTCCCATGTTAACTACAATGGGAAGCCATTGTCCGTCAGAAATCTCAATCCACTTTTCGAACAGGAAAGCATCTGTCCAATCTGGACTCTTACAAAAATAAATAAAATTTTAAATTCTCCCTCCTAACTGGAGAGTTATTTTAATCACAGAAATAAACATTTTTGCTTACCTTTTCTATCCTGGACAGTCTTCCCTTTCAGCTAAGGGAGTTATTTCCACAATCCCCATCTTCTCTCGGAAATATGCAAACTTGATTCTGGAAAGAGGCTTTGTTAGAATATCTGATGTCTGCTCATCAGTGGGGATATACTCGAGCTTTACCTCTCCTTCCTGGACTTTATCTTGGATAAAGTAGTATTTGATCTCAATGTGCTTCGACCTTTCATGAAACACTAGATGCTTGGATAATCTTATACAACTCTGATTATCACAATACATTGTGGTCGATTCTGGAGTCTGATCAAATAAATCAGATACTAACTTCCTTAGCCATACTGCTTTTGTGCATGCTTCACACGCTGCCATATACTCTGCTTCTGCTGTACTAAGTGTGACAGACTTCTGCTTCCTGCTGCTCCAGGATATCATAGCAGAGCCCAAGCTGAAACACATACCTGAAGTACTCTTTCTGTCTTCTGCACTTCCTGCCCAATCAGAGTCTGTGAATCCATGAAGTTGGATATCACTGGATGCAATATATCTTAAGCCATAGTTTATTGTCCCACGAATATATCTTAGAACATGCTTTGCATCTATCCAATGTTCTTGTCTAGGTTCCACCTGGAACTGACTTGATGTATTTAAAGCAAAGCAAATATTTGGTCTAGTATTTACCAAATACATCAATGATCCAATTAGCTGCCGATATAGAGATGGATCTACTA